>RJWM01004143.1:0-104988 GCA_004363535.1 Dasyprocta punctata
TTGGATACCTGTCATTTTATGGTGTCAGTAGAACTGGTTCCTCCTCTTACCTTTTCCTCTGCCCTCTTCTCAGGACAGCTGTCAACCTTGGCTTGGACTGAATCACTTCAGTTTCTACTTCTAAGGCCACATGGTATTCTATACTTGTGATGCTTTTGTCTCTCTCTTATAAGGACTCTTGTGATTACTTTAAGCACACTTATATGGTCCACATTAATCTTCCCATCTTAGGAGCTCAGTTTAACATCTGAGAAGTCCTGTTTGCAACGGAAAATCACATTCATAGGTTCCACGGCTCAGGATGTGAACAGCTTAGGGCAGAGGTCTTAATTAAAGTGCCACTCAAGATCTCTTTTTTAAATTTTAGAGTTGAGATGTCATTAGGTTTAGAGATAGCAAATGAGATTATTGTTGGCAAGTAGTGAGAGCATACAATAAATAAAATCAAGACTCAAAGTTAAGATGAAAAATGTAAAGGGAGGAGAAGAACAGAGCAAGAGAGAAAGGAGAGAGGTAAATAAAGGGGAAGTAAATGGAGAAAAATATGATTACTTGATAAGAAACAGTAAAGTAAAAGATTTCTAGTTAACACACTTTCATTATGTTCATTTGAATTGTGATTATGTTTGGACCATCAAAAATTATAATATTAGTTGTTTATGCAGAAATTGCCATGAAATATTTTCAACAAATACTCTGGCCAATTAATGACTGATATCTGAACAAACATAGCTTATATCAAATGGCTGGCCAGTAGTTGTACATTTGTCTTTTCTGTGAAAACTTAGGGACATTGAGTGAAGACATATAAAGAAAGAAAGACTAGAATACCTAAAAATTAAGAGACATGAAAAAATAGAAGTAAATCAAATACACAAAATTAAATGCTAAAACTATGACAATCTTTGAAGAAAGCATCAGAGTACTTTTCCATAATTTGGATTAGGCAATGGTTGCTTAAATATAACACAAAAGCATGAACAACAAAATATAATAGTCACAAGACTCCATCAAAATTTGAAATTTTTGTGCAGCAAATGATAGCATCGAGAATATGAAAAACAAATCACAGAATGGAATAAATATTTGCAAATCACGTATCTTATTAGGTATTGACTAGGCTATAAAAAGAACACTTTCAATTCAATAAAGAACGAACCAGTTGCAAGGTGGGCAGGGGTCTGAACTGAGAGCTCTTCAGTGAAAGTCTGCAAACGAAATCTAACTATAAAACAGCGCTTAACAACATCAGTCACTGGGCAAATGCAAATCAAAACCACAGTAAGACAACACTTCAGATGCACTAGGACAAAAAATAAAAATAGCAGTGTTGTCTCTTTAGATGAAGAAATGGGAACTCTATGTTGGTACTGTGGATATGTAAGGGTAGAAAGATATGGTGAGTATTATTTTTTTAAAAAAAACCTACTAGAATTAAGACACATTGCCTAGAAGAATGGGATAAATGTGTTTGCAGAGGAACATTCTGAGTGGAATTAATGGTAATATATATAAAAATAAAACAAATAATGAAGAAAAAACAAAGCACCAAGAAAAGTGAGAAAGGGGGCCGGGGATTTAGCTCAGTGACATAAGCACCTGCCTGGCAAGTGCAAGGTCATGAGTTCGATTCCCAGTACAAAAAAAAGAAAGAAAGAAAGAAAGAAAGAAAGAAAGAAAGAAAGAAAGAAAGAAAGAAAAATAAGTGAAAAAGAAAAAAAGAGAAAAAGAAAGAAAAAAATTAAAGTCCACTTTAGGATGTGTTTGTGTTGTCACTATTAGACAACATGGGCAGATAGAGTCCAGATCCATGCTGATTAATCCCAGCAAGCTAGGAATAACTTTACAACAAGGTAGTGGGTAATCTCAGCAAGGCTGTTCCCTGTTTCTACTGAAGTTCAGGCTGGTTTCTTACCATGAGGCTGAAACTAGACACATTCAGCATGTAGCAGTGTGTCTGCCTCCTGTGGGCTTGAACTCAGTTGGGTGCTGTTAGGCCAAACCAGCAATTGCTGAGTTCTGAGTTTCGTTAGATTCTCTCCAAGATGGCCCCTGGCCAGTCCTCCACTTCGTGGATATCTAAACCTGAACAACTCACCAGCCACTGCAGTCTGCTGCATCCACCACTCTGCTCCTTCGGAGCACTTCTCCATGGAGGTGCCTGGAGTCACCAGCAGTCACGGTGCATCTGCAGCTTTGAGCTGCCCCTCTGTTGAGGTTCGTTTAAATGTCCCCGCAAAACCTCAGGCAGTCATGGAGGTGGCTGAATGTAGCATTTGTGATTGGTTCATTGTCTAGCACTGGAATTGGCGGTGTGAATGCTGCGCCTGCCCAGAGGAGGGTAGCTGGCGTTCAATAAGGGAGGGAAAGGGGCGCACTTTCCCCTTTTGCCTTTTGCTCTTGTCACTTGTGGCCACTATGAATGGCTGCCCCTCAGCCTTGCCACCCTGCTTTGGAGCCAGCTGAATGTGGACTGAAACCTCCAAAAACTGTGAGCTAAATAAACCTTTCTTTCCTTCACTTTGGGCATCAGGTATTTCGTCTCAACAATGAGAGAAAAGTAACCAAGACACCTTCCAATGCAGTATATCTGGGCTCAGGGAAAAAGCACTGACTGCCAACTCCTTCTTCACTGAAGTTTCTCTCTTTGCTCAGCCATGGGATTCAGTCCTCACTTCAGATCCTTCCTGGGCCCTGGGGACCCATTTCTCCCCTTCTCCTCTGCTTCCCATTGCTGTATTCCACGTCTGGACAGCAAGTATCAGAGAGGCTCTTTTTCTCCTGCTCACTGCCTCTCCATTGTCCTGGAAGTTTAAAAGAGATTTCCTAAATTAACAGGTCTATTTGTTTATTTTTGTGGTATAAAAGATTGAAACACAAAAGAACCTGGGGAAAATACTTCTGCAAACACACGTTTGCTGTTGTATTACCATGAGTAAAGGAAAATAAAAGCCCTTTGAAAAATAAAAACACAGTTTCGAAGTATGCCTTTACAGCTGAGCTGTACATTTCTCTGAAAAAAAAAAAACAATTTTGCCAGACTACAGCTTTTTTAAAATTAAATTCAGTATTTATTTGCAATTTTTAAAATACAGAGGTTTTTCAAGTTATAAATAGGTACTACCTTTAATAAAACTTTTAGCAAAAAATACTGAAAGATGTAACTTCAAAAATTCAGAAATAAGACAAAGATGCATACTAGGATAAGTACTATACAGGATTTTTCTGGAAGCTCTAGTCAACAAAATAAAGTAAGGAAAAGAAACAATAGGTAAAAACACTGAAAGCAAAGGAAAAGCAATTGGTATTAAATGATATGAATAGCAATAAAACAAAACCAAATGAATTAATAAATGATAAATAATAACAGCATTCGCCAAGGAAATGGCTATAAAGTCAATATGTAAAAACATTTTTCTTTAACCTCAGTTATTTTTTTCTGGTAATTTATTTATTTTTTATTCAAAATAGACCAGAATCATGCAACAATAAAGACTTTAACATATATAAAGAAATGGAAATCCTGTAAAACGAGTTCCCATACCATGTTGGAGTGAAACCAGAAGCTGGCTATAGAAACCAACAGAGTACAATAATTTCTCTCTCTCTGTGCCTCTCTGTCTCTGTCTCTCTCTGTCTCTCTTTTTCTCCTATTAACTTTTTCAAATAAGGGAAATCATATAATATTCAAACTTGCCTGTCTGGTTCATTTCATTTAATGCTATGGTCTCAAAATGCATCCATTTTTCTACAAATGCCTCAAGTTTATCTTTCTTAATGGTAGAGGAATATTTATTGTGTATAGATACTACATTTTCTGGGCATATAGGCTGTTTCCAAGATTTAGCATTTATGAATTGAATTGTGGTGCTGTAAACATGGTATACATACATCACCATAATACAATGATTTTAAATCTTTTGGGAAGAAACCTAGAAGGAAAATATCTGTGTCAATTGGGATTTCTAATTTGAACTTTTTTTTTTTTTTTTTGGTACCAGGAATCAAACTCACAACTTTGCACCTGCCAGGCAGTGGCTTATGCCACTGAGCTAAATCCCTGGTCCCATTTTCTGAGATAGGGTCTCACTCTGCTGTTCAGGCTGGCCTTGAACTAACTTTGTAGCCCATGCTGGTCTTGAACTCACAAGGGTCCTCCTGCCTCAGCCTCCTGAGTGCTAGGATTAAAGATGTGAGCCACCACACCTGGCTCTAATTTGAGCTTTTTGAGAACTCCCCATACTGATTTTCATAGTGGTTTACTCTCCCACTAACAATGAATAAGCATTTCTTTCTCCCCACAGCCTCGCCAGCACTTGTTACAGTTTGATTTCTTGATAGTAGTTATTTCTTCTGGGCTGAGATGGATATTAATGTGGTCTTAATGTGCCATTCGTGGATGACCAGTGTTGTTGAACATTTTTTTCATTTGTTTATTGTCCAGTTTTGTATTTCTTCATCTGAGAAATGCCTATTCATTTTAGATGCTTATTTTTTAATTGGGTCATTAAATTTGGGAGAGAGGTCTATTTTTTTAACCTTTATATATCATAGATTTTTCTCCTTTGTCTGAGGAGTATCTGGCAAATTGTTTTTCCATTCTATAAATTGTCTCTTCAATTTTTTGGTGATTGTCTTTGCTGACAAAAGCTAGAGACAATGCCCAGAACTTTCAGGATTTGTGAACAAATAGTCCATTTCAAGAAAGTGGTCACTGTTATTTCAAACTAAAGCATACCCTTGTAGGGAATGAGCCAGGAAAGGCTGAAATAGGTGAGAAATCCTACTCTCAGTTCAGATGTAAAATGGTCTTTGATGTTGGGAGAGGTATCCTTTAATAGGCAGGTGGTCATTTGTCTTGGGAAAAGAAAGCCTTTTTTGTGAATGTGATGGGAGGCTAGATCAGAAACTCTGACAAATTCCAACAAGTCGGGAATTTTTCTACTGAAGGTTATTTATTTCACATGCATTCTTGCCCAGATGGAAAAATTCAAATAACAGGTAGTTAAAAAAAGATATTTGCAATATCCAAACAATTGAAATATTTCTTACATTATTAGCATAATTGCTTAAACCATTCTTAGCGAATGCATGGTTATGATCTTTGCTGTCCATTGGCAATGTACATATGAAACTGCCAAATTTTAGAAGTCATGTCCAGTGATTTTCAAGGAATCTACTTCACTTCTCCAAGTTCAGTCCTCTCTCTTTTGTCTGTGGCAGTTGGTTGTGATGCTCACTTGGCATCTGACCATCAACTGGTCTACCCCTTGCCGGTCAGAAGAAAAGACAGTGGTGCAAACTACTAACCGAGGGTTCTTTTCATTATGTTATAGTGATGGTTGGCTTTTTAAAGGTACTTTCACCAAGATGGTTGAGCTTCTTTCTATTCCATGCATTTATAAATTATTACAAAATGATTGATGGCAGTGAGAACACTTGTACTTGCTTCACCCAGTCGCTAATAGTTCAAGAGTTAAAGAAAAATGTGATATGCTGATCTTATCAAGAAAATAATGAGATGAACCTTCACGTTTGCAAGCTCATCAAGATATGTAGGTCTTCCTATAGCTAGTAGCAAGCCTTACATCTCTGCAAAAGTAGTTCCCTTGAAATTTCTGATTTTCTCTCCTAGAATTACAGTTTTACTTAGTGTTCTTTGAAATGCTTTTAGATAATCATTTCATCACATAAAAATTTATGCAAAAGCCCTATACTTCTAAGAAAGGAGAATCAAGTTGTTCCCTTGGTAATGCTTGGGAAGGTAGATCTCTCTCACTTACACATTAAGAAACTCTTTTTCAGAAACACCAGTGTGCCCATTATAACCCAATAAAAATCTCTGAATGTGAAACCAGTAGTGGTGACATGTTTGCTTACAAAATGACCACTTGGGGAGCTGAGTTAGGAGGGTCTTGAGATCTTGAGTTTGAGGCCAATGTGGACTTCATGAAAAGTTCCAGGTCATACTGAGCTGAGATCCTGTCTCCTCAAAAAATTACTGAATGTTTCCATTTATCTAGAAGGTATATAACAGAATACTCATATTTGTTTTGCAAACTAATTTGAAAGTTGCTGTTACAAATGTGTTAGTGGCTTTCACAATCAACATTTTTACTTTCAAGAACAGGTTAAATTCATTCAAGTGAAAGGTATTTAACTTTGATCCAAAAAACAAGACTAGTACATTTTTTGATAAATTATTCTAAAATTCTATCTCCTTCAAGAAAAGAAGAAAGAAAGATGGAAATAAACAAGGAAAGAAGGAAAGAGCAAAAGAAAAGAAGAAGGAAGGAAGGAAGGAAGAAAAAAGGAAGGCAGGCTGGCTTCAGGACCAAGTACTTTATCTTCAACTCTTTGAGATCTTTCTAATTACGTTTTGTTTATGTGCAACTCTTTAGTCGTTCCTCTTATAGTATGAGTTCTCTTGAGAGTCCCCTGTGCTATAAAATCAGTTAACATATGAGTACCCTTCTTTACTTCCCAGAGAGAAGGATCAGAAGTGGAATTTTTCACCTTCTTATTAAAGTCAGAGCTCATTGGAAAGCACCATTTCATTTTCAGACAAGCAAGATTGCAATATGGCAATAATTTCTGAGAGGTTGTCTGTTTTAAATGTATAGCCTTCTCTTTATTAGTGATAAAGTCCAATAATTCAGTTGAGGCTTTTATATTGAGTTTACTTTCATTTACCCATCTCTCTATTTATTTACAAATTGAAATGTCAGTCTAATTTATCTCAATCTTAAGAAATAAAGTTTAGGCTACCTGCCATTCTATGCCTATGTAAAGATTTTCTTTATATGACTTATTCCAAGTTAAGTGCTTTTAATTTTATTTCTTGATACTTTTGTTTCTATCCATTGAATAATTTTACAGGTTAAATAATTTTGATAGAAAATACCTTAATTGTTCTTTGTTTTAATGCAAGTACCCTGAGACATGATAAAAAATATATATAATGTCAAAGGGTTTTTTAGACTTATGCTGCCAATGGGAAGGAGTAAACCAGCAATTTAGAAAAAAAGGAATTATATACTATGATATAAATGTTTATCATATATAAATATATTTATTTAATAGTGTAAGAACCTTGGAATTTGGGCAGAGAATATAGTAAGTGATCAAATTTTCAACATTTCTTCTTTAATGATTCTTTTTTGAGGCATTATATTTTCCAGTTACAAACAATACAATCTTTAGATGAAAGAAAATTCGTTGATGGCTAAATATAAATTTTGGAAATATTCCTAGACAATGAATCATTTTGAAAGTCTTTGATAAAGATTTATTGATGAGTCCTTGGTTTTCCCCACTGAAAGGCAAATCTTTACTTATCTCATAATTACATTGACAAACACCCAAAAAAATTATCCATTGGAAAACATTCAAAATATGTAATTGCTTCTAACTTTGGTACTTTTGGATCAATAAAAGATATTCTCCCACTCAGTGAACCTAGGAAATTTCCACATGCTTGGGTAATGATGCTTCAGAAATAGTTAATTATTAATCTCCTACCTGGCTCAAAATTGCTCATGAGTTTCCGCCAAGAGAAGGGATACTCAAAACTTCAACAATCATTTGACCATGATGTTTCTCCAACATGGAAATCAGATAGTTATGTATAAAAATATTCTTTGTATTCAGCCAATTGAGCTTCAACAAAAACTTATATATGGGGTTCATACACTTTTTTGTTTTACAAAGACAAATGAAGTTTAGCAATTTCCTTATCCTAGTATCAATATACAGGTACAATTCAGGAAGACTAATATCATTTGTTTTTGCTATACACACAAAAGAAAAAAATAAGGACAGAATTAAAATACAGCCCCAAGAAGAGATGTCACTGAAAAAGTCTTGAATACTTTTTAGTATGTGTGTCACTGTTAAATTTCATATTTTCCACTGAAATTTAAATGACTTTTGAAGAGAGGACTGGCACAGTGATTTTTTGGCTCCCAAGGGTGCATAATGTTTTTTTTTCTAGATTTTGCCATTAATTAGGTAGGTATTTTGGTCAGAGAAGCACACACTATTTAAGGTGAATGATTAAAGGAAAGTTTCATTCAATGAAATAAAGAAAGCTGATCAATTTTATTTTATTGTGATTTTTTAAAAGAATAAAACAAAACAAACAGACCAGAACAAAGCAGATCAGAACAAAACAATGCAAGCAACACAGGATTTCAAAATAATACAACAGGAAATCAACAGTGGCTACTGTAATGTCCCTTGTTTTCTTCAAAATAGTTGTCCATATCTTCACACACAATGAATTCAAACAAAACAAAATAGTATAAAACTAATAAGAACAAAAGAATGAAAGTATTACAGTCCTTCAAAACCAGACAATAGGAAAATCAACATTGGACAATAGGAAATCAACCATAATGTCTCTTGTTCTCTTCAAAATAGCTGTCCATACCTTCACACATATTGAAATCAAATAATACAAAACAGACTAAAACTAATCAAAACAAAGAAAGCATTATAGGACTTCACAACAAGATGACAGGAAATCAGCAATGGCTACCATAATGTCTCGTTTTCTTCAAAGTAGCTGTTCATACCATCACTCGTAATAAAATCAACTCTTTAAACTCTTTAGGAAAAGTTCTAGGCATGTATAAGCCTATACATGTGCATCTATCTTTTCTGTATTAGAGGAAAAAAAAAAAACCTAACAAGTTACAAGAAAAACAAGAAACAAAAGAGACTGACAAATAACAATAACAAAGACCCCAGGGGCCAGGGATTTAGCTCAGCAGTGTAAGCGCCTGCCTGGCAAGTGCGTGGTCATGTGTTTGATCCCCAGTACAAAAAAAAAATGGGGGAAGACAAAGAGCCCAAAACAATAACAATACAGGCTTGCAAAACAAGGTGGTAGGAGCATAACTAAGGTTGTTATTTTGCATAGTTATCTTCAAAAGAGTTACTCAGATTACCATATGTAAACATGCAAAATTGATCTACTCCTATGAATGTTAACAGTTTGGTTCCAAGAAATAATAAAATTAGTAATACAATCATCTTAGCTATCCTAAGTATACATGTACAGATTTTTATCTTTTTTCTTTTCCTTCTTTTCTCCTTTTCCATATGTGAGTTATTTTTTTCCCCTTTGGGCAGTTTTGTTACCCTTTAACAATATTTACTGAAGATTTTATATCTTATTTACTCTTTCAGTTGAAAGTTGATCAATTTTAAAATATCATTTTTATTGGAAAAATAAGCATGAAAATGTATAGTCTTAAAAACTGGATTTTTCAATGTCTTTTCTTACTATATAAACCAAATTGGAGTATTCCTTTCTAAGAATATTTTATATTGACTTTATGCATTAACAGTTTCATGGTGTTTTACCATAGATTATTTTATGCTACCCTCTGTGGTTACAGATAATTCTCCCCAACAAAATGTTTATATTATTATGGTGGTTAATCTTGACTATTAATTTGACTAGATTAAAAGACACCCAGAAGATTATTGAATCAAATTTCTGGGTGTGTCTGTGAAGCATTTCCAGAGATGATTGACATTGGACCAGCAAACCAAGAGGGGAAGAGCCACCCCAAGATTTCCTCAAAAGTCCCCTAATCCTCATCCTCCAAACCAATGACTATGTTACTTTATGTCACAAAGTAAAAATTGTAACTTCACTAAATTAAAGATTTAGAGGCGGGGAGATTATCAGAAATTTTTCCAGTTACTTTAATGTAATCAAAATTATCTTTGTAACCAAAGGCACTAAAATGGAGAAAAGGCAGTGTGATGAAGAAAGAGCGGGGAGAGAGGGAGAGAAGAGGGAGAGGACTGGAGATGGAGAAGGCAGACAAGGGGACACAACCTTTCCTACAGCCTCCAGAACCCATGCAATCCTGCCAATATCTCGATTTTAGTTTAGGGAGACTGGTTTGGATATTCAAGTTCCTGAAATAAATGTGGGTTGTTTAAGACACAAGAGTTGTGGTAACATAGTGCAGCACCAACAGGAAAATAAAACAGCTATTAATAGTTTTGAAGGATGAAATCTTAAATTCAGTTTATGGCAATGACTGACATCTCTAAGATCACGTCTATATTTATTCTTCCTTTTCAATTTTGTTTTTGAGCAACATGAGGAGCAAAAATACCATTAAAAACTTGGAGGAAAGACTGTGTGAGGAACAGGTTTGGTTAAGCTGAGATGTGGTAAGATTTAAACATTGGTTTCAGACCTATGAAGTTTGAGATGTCTGTTAGACACCCAAACAGATTTTAAATTCGCACTGATCCAGCACTCTGGATGTTGTGTGTCTGAGTTCAAAGTGGGGAATAGAAGTAAAAATTGAGAAATTCAGACATCAGTCTGTAGATGTCACTTAAAGCCATGTAAGTAGACCACTCACTCAAAGAGTGAGTGAAGATAAACAGAAGAGAACCAAGGACTCATCCCAGAGTGTTTCAAAATTAAGAGACCTGAGAGAAAAGAAGAGGACAGTGAAACAGAGGAGAGGGGAGAGCCCGGAGCGTGAATGGAGGTGGAGCTGTAAGGGGGGTGGAATATCAAATGCTGCTGTTAGGTCAACATTAAACAAAGACACGCTTGCCATTTCACATACATTCTATCTCATTATACCTGTAAATGTCAATTCTAATGTCAAAATATCTCCCAAACTGACCACTCTATCATGTTCTATTACTTTTCTCTTGAAAACCTTTATGGAATTACAATACTGACTTACCTTGGTGCTGCCAGGGGAATTTTAAATTCTTTATAATACTTTGGAAAATACATTGCAATGTTTCTATTACTGAGACACTGTTAAAAATTGATTCATTCTAAGATCTTTCTACTAAATTTTATGGTGTTCTGTGGACATAGAATGATGCACTGGGTTCAGCCACCCATTATCTTCCCAGCACATTTGCTGTGGCTTAGATCTAGAGGCTTCACATGTGTGGGAGGTGATTGGATCACACAGTGCTAGCGGATCCGTCAGGGAAGGAGCTACAAGGAGGGGCAGACTGGTGGGATGTGCAGCTCACCAGGGCAGCACAAGCAAGGCTCTCTCTCAGGCCCTGCCTGCGTTCTCTGTGCTTCCTGGCTGCCATAGAATGAGTGTGCCCTCCCATTTCTGTGTTACAGCCAGCAACCGCAGGCTGAAATCAGGAACAAAGATAAACCTCTTCTCCATTAAATTGTGGGTGTTGGGTATTGCATCTGAGTGGTGGGAAAGACTGATGACAACATTAATATCAGTATTATTTAGTAAACACTGAGAATATAGCAATGACCATAACAGATAAAAATGCCTGTCAGTTTGGAGGCAACACAGTATTTTGTTGGGATGAAGCAAACATATGTGTGTATATATATAACAGATTCACATATATAGATATGAATATATACTTGTAGAAGACCAAGTGAATGTCTCTCCTTGAATGCATAACTATTACCTCTGCATTATTTAAACTGGGCACTGCCTTCAAGTACAGATATGTACAAAGCTGGCTATACAACCTTTGTCTACCTTCAATTGGCTCTAAGTGATGCAAATAAAGCTAGCAAAGGTACTGATAAGTAATCTTTAAGGCTAACTGACAATTTCCTGTTTCCTCACTTTGTGTTTCCTGTAGAAGAGCTGAGCACAGCAGGATGGTACAGCCAGTTAACTCCAGGAATGTCAACTGGGTACAAGTCTCAAAATAAAAGTCCATGACTTCCCAGGGTACAAAACTTTATGTATCAGAAACTGAAGCACCGGCCTCCTAAATTCATTCATATGCTATCCCAGCTGAGCTACACAGACTGGTCTTTCTGCATCTCTCTCTTCTTGCATTTTGCAAAGGTGCTTGCTCTCTGTCTGGCTAACTCAGTTTACCTTAATCGTATAATTCTCACCATCCTCACTGTCACTCATCCTTGAACCACTCCCTTCTTCGTGAGATAAGAAACTCTGGGAGAGGCCTTGGGTCAGAGCCTTGTGTCTATATACCCTCACTTGGATCGAACTTAGGACCCTTTGGTTGCCCATAACTTTGAATATGTCTTAGTGTCTTTACTCTCGCTGTGGCTTGCACTGGAGGTGGTAGATTGGAATTAACTTGCCAGGATTCCAATAATGTTTCAATGGGATTACAAATATAACTTTTTGGATTGTGAAGAAGACTGGGAAAGGGATTATAATATGTGGATTGCAATCTACAATATTTGAATTTCAATATTCAACATTTGGATTATTATATACACTAATATATATATTAATATTTTAAAGTGATAAATTCTGTGAAGGAAAATAGAGACTAAAAGTGATAATTCTATCTCTTTCTTTTTAACAAATATTATTTAATTGATTTTGCTGCCATATTGCTTTGGTATAAAAAAACAAATGCAAGATGATGGCAGTCACCCCTAACCTGTTTGTCGTTTCAGTGATCATACTGATTCCAGTGAGAGAAAAGGATTCTTGGACTAGGGAAGACCCATTGGCAGCACTGAAGTTCCAGGATGGGCACCAAGCAAAGCAGTCTCTAAAAATGCTCTGTTTCAGATATCATGGCATCCTTAAAATAACATAGCTGGCAGTTCATAAAATTCCTATTTCATCTGGACAATTGAAGTATCAATATCACAGAAAGAAAGAAGACTTGAGTCTTCTATATGGAAAGTCATGGCCTCTCTCTGAATTTCTAGAATGTAACAAGTACAAATATCTAGAGACCTTGGCATGAAGAAAGGATAGAGCCACTTGATGAAAGGCCTTAAAATGCTACTGCCAATCTGTATGGTACAGACCATAACTCTCACAGGGAGCTTCCCCCCAAGAAACTTGCCACCATGGAATAACTATGCTTTGTGGGAAAAAGAACAGAACATGGAGATTATGGGACCTCAAAAGTCTTAACTGACTTAAAAAAAACTAGTTGTAGTTGATTGGTCAAATAAGGAGATAAAAGAAGTCAGTCAGATGATAAATAGAGTGAGTCTCTGCTCAGGTTTAAATCACAATTAGCCCAGTAAGTCCATGCATCCAAATTGTGATTACAGTATCAGTTTCGAATTATTCGATTTTAATAGACATATTTGACCAAGGGGTAATTCCTCCACTCAGCTATTGTAGTAGGAAAGGCCCATCAAAATCTTGGTACTTCCTCCTCCTCAGCAAGTTAGTGAAGCTGAAATGATACCACATAGCTGGAGAACTGCAGGCTAGCGATACCACCAAAGACAGATTTGTCTGCCTAGTTATCTTGGCTTTGCCTGTGCTGAAGATGGATAGATCTTAGATTATCAGGGTCCTAATCAGGGACTGACTGCAAAGGTAGCTGCTGTTCTAGATAGCGATCATTCCCCATGTAAATCAGTGCAGGACCTTAGAATGTACTATGCATATAATTTGCCAGAAACTTCTTTTCCGTTGTGACAACTGGCAAAGGCCATATCACATAAAGCAAGGTCAATAGCATATCTTCACAGTTTGGCCTCAGGGCTGTGTCCACTGCCCTGGTCTCTGCTATAATGTAGATATCTTGATCATTTGATATTAGAAAATCACATTGCTCAGTACATCTTTGACATTTGGATTCTTAAAATGTCATTTAAGGTAATCAGAATTATATACCAGGAAAGTTCAGGGTCTCCTTTTCAGTGAAACTTTTCGAGTATAGGCATCCTAATAATGCCCTGATACTCCCTTCAGTGGCAAAGACAAGCTGTGTTACCCTGCACACTGATCAACATAAAAGAAACACAATGTGTTGTGAGTCTTTTTCACTTGAAAAACCTTTTTACTTATTTCTGTATGCTACCGTGGTGCATGTACTGAATAATATAATACATACGCTGCCATGCTCATCTGCTTTCTTCCTCTTATGTGAGCCACTTCATCTAACAACACACAAAGTTTTGGTGGTAAGTGCAGGTATTAGATGGAGCTTTTTACAACACCTAGTAGGAGAATCCCAGCCTAGGATGTAAGAGTAAATCTATGTCTTCTTCTGAAGGCACTCGATTCTTTTCTGACAATAGCTCATGGTTTGCTAGAAAACTCTCATATGAAATGAATACCTAGTTGGGAACATCAAGTGAGAGCAGGATTCAAGTTACTCACTAGTAACAGTGTTATCTGATGATCCGGCCCGCGGATCAACTCATGGGTCTCGCCTGGAGGAGAGACGGGATGGGGGATGGGGGCAGGGCAAGAGGAGAGAGAAATGGATATAATTTGAGCAGTTTTGATCAAGTATCGTATATTGTGGAAGTGTTTACAGCTTATATAGAAGCAGGAACGGAAGCTGTCATCGCACAGGGGTGTGGTGAGCACGGATAGGCTGTTGTCATTTTTAGGTTAGGCTGGAGAGGATCATGGGAAATGTAGGCTGACACACCGGATGCCCACAGGGGAGAGAGGCGGGGCAGCAGCTGTGAAGCTTTACCGCTCTCTACAATCTGACCCCATAAGCCATGAAGTTGAGTACTCAAAACCACAATTTAATACACTGAAATGATATATAACAAATCACAACTAGGTTGCATGAGCAGACCATTCAGGTCCTTTGGACAATAATTTGTGTATTATACTTTTTCTCATAATATTTACCTAATTCTCATGATATTTCTTTATGGACAATGAACTGGAAAGTAAAAATCTCAAACTTGATTTTCAGAGGATTGTGCATAATTTTCTGGTACCAGAATTTCAGGTCACTTAGTTTAGTCCCTGAACAGAAGTGGCACTAGGAAATTCCCCAAATGGGCAGAACTTCAAGCAGCACGTTTTCCGTTTTTTTGGTCGGGGGGGGGGAGGTCTTTTTGAGACAGGGTTTGGCTATGCACTCTGGACTGACCTTGCGCTCACATCAATCCTCCTGCCTCAGCCTCCTGAGTGCTGGGATTGCAGGTGTGTGCCACTGTGCCTGGTCTCCATGCCTGACTTTTTACTTTGGCTCAGTGGAGGAACACTTAAAAACTGCACTGATTCATGGGCACTTACTCCTCATTTGGGGCTGTGCAATCAGAGATTTGAACAGCACAGGACTGTCAGATGGTGACACGGGGGTGTAAGAGATGTAAAACAGGTAAGCTTCTTGGAATAAGCACAGAGTGTAAAGGTTTTGTTTTTTTTTTTTTTTTTTAATCATGTGTATGCTCACTAAGCAGCATTTGTTTTCCTGAAAGCAAAATCATGCTCTTGATGATAATCAGTGTCTTTCTCCAGACTGTGTAGGACATCCATGCACAAACTGACCAGGGACACCAGACTGCAGGTCATGTGCAGATTCAGCAATGTGGACTTCTCTCATGAAAGCTGATTGGGCTACTACTGTTGCAATAAAGATCAATAACGAACTATCAGTATGGTATCAGCCTTACTCCAATAGGCCACTTGTCTCCTGGAAAAGGCAAAAGTTATTGACACAGGAAAAAAAATGATTCCAGAAGAGAAGCAAGTTGAACATAGTTTCTCTCAATTAGTTCTGGATTATTTACTATCAGTTTTCCAAATTGATTAAGTTTAAAACATTGATCCAATTTGAAAGGAGACACTAGATACACATAGCAAGTGGTAAAATGGTTCTATCATAATTTAGCAGATTGGCTTTTACAAAATATTTCCTGAACATTTAAAATGAAAATATTTGTTGCCGTTGTTATGGTTTTTGTCATTTTGCTTTATGACACAGCAATATAATTGAAGTATTCTTTTGACCTGATCCCATTGTCTGAGAATTAACATAGAAACAATGATTCACATTTATTTGTACATTATATGTACAGACAGAAAATTAACCATGTGTATTTGTTTCATAAACAACTAATACAATAATTTTTCTTTTTAATTGAATTTTATGCTTCCTTGGTGTTTATTTTACTTTTCTGTATTATGTTAGTTTTCTTTGATTATTTAGAAGAGATAATCATATTTTGAATTCTCTTGCTCGCTCTTTTTAACTTCAATAATATACTGAGACCCTTAACTATTAATAAAATAATTTCAGAATAAACATTGATTACTCTTTTATAGGCTGATTCTTTAACATTTAAGATTCTAAAAGTCTGTTGCTTTGTGTATTTTAGGGAGATGCTCTGCTAAAACAAGTCTGTAATAAGCTTACATATTTAAAAGAAGCATTATTATTAACTTAAAAGTTTAGCCCATTTTTATTTCTGCTTATAGAATCACTTTTGATTCTCATAATAATGACCTGAGTCATCAAGATGAAACTGAATTGTATTAATTCCATTTGCTTAAGGAGGTAAAGATTTTCATTAGAGAAAAAAATGTTATCAGAAAAATGGGAACAAAAACAAAATTTTGGAATGAAAAATCTCATTTTTATAATATCTCATTCTGGTATAATGATGAAAACATTAGATAAACTTCCCATGCCCATATAAACTTGATTTTTCTCAGCAAAACAAATTTATGTAGTCTTTGAAAGATTTTTAAATGTAACACCAGTGAAATCCATGAAATTTTATGAATTATGGAAAATTTCTATTTAGTTTTAGAGTTGTTGTCCTGAGTAAATATCTAAGTGTGATAACATCAACTTCCAGGGTCAGCTTTAAGCTTGGCTAAGACACTCAGTGAAGAATAAACACATCATCTGACCTCATGCTGCCTTGGTGGCCTGTAATTTGAAGTTTATGTCACAACACTGCTGGCAGTTGATGATGTCATGGGTTCCAGAGATTTCCAGGGCACCTTCCAAGCAGAGTAGGAAAGATATCTGGTTCCCAGACCAAGTGATCAGAAAAATAACAAGGAGGAAATCCTTAAAGTCTGCAAGATTAAAATTAGCCAATAGAGCTGGCAAATACACAAAATGTTAACTTGTGATACAGAATCTAAAACAATGAGTCATCTGTTTCTTTGCAGAACTTTTTATGGTTTTCTGCCAAAATTCACTGCATTTTTTTCATCAGTATACTCTGCTTTAATTTTCAACAAATAAGAATTGTTGGGCTTTCTGTCAACTAACCATTGCCATGTAAAATCAACTTCTTTTACAAAATCTCTTAAACACTTTTCTTTAAAGTAATCTGGGAGGCAAAGCAGGGTGCTACATCTACAGGTACATCAGTCAGTGTTGTAGCATTTTCTCCCAAATCGAGGTGAGCCTATATTTAAAAATAAATCCACATGCATCGTTCAAACTGATTTTGTAGTCATACTGGATTTGTCCAGTCTTTTATTCAAATATTACATAGCCAAAACATCAATATACACTGGGGGAAAAATGCTAATATGTCTTATTCTATATTTAATACTTTTTTAAAGGAGAGTTGAAAACAGCCAGAAAAGTGACTCTGGACTATTATCATTCTATCAAAGAATTTTAACTTTTGTCAGAAATAGTTTGCCTTTTAGCCAGTTCCTTGGCTCATTTTGCATGTTTCCAGGTGTGGAGGTCCACTAGGACAGCTCTCCTTGAAAGAACACCAACTGTCTCCATTTGACTAAACTTGGCCCTATTTCTGTGTATTGATATATGTACAGAACTGGCTAAGATTTCTCTTTATGCCCTCAAATTGCTTTAAGTAATGCAAATAGGTCTAGCAGAAGTGCTGATGTGTAGTGTTTAAAGCCATGACTCCTCTTTATACTCCCAAATAGTAAGTGTGACTCTGTGCTGTCTGCTGGGATTAAGCTTTGAGAAAGAAGTGATGACACCACAAGAAGATTGCACATCAAAACCAAAGCACCAACCCCAAAACACTAGATACTGCCCCAATCTATGACATGCAGGTTGCTCTTTCTGCGTCTTTCTCTCTCCTTCTCTGCAGAGTGCAGAGGTGATCTCAGACCTTGTACCCAGCACCACCACTGCACTCACATACTTCCTGCCTTTGCGATGATCATTTTTAAAATAGCATTCCTCTTTCATTAAAAAAAAGAAAAGAGCTAAGAGTATCTGAGTGTAAGACCAAGTGAAAAGTGACACAAGGTCCAGATACCCACATTCTGCTGCAGATGATGCTTGGAAATCACAACCTGGCAGGGAGGATTGACAATTTCCTTTTATTGATGTGCCTAGTGCTTTGGGAGTTAGGGACCCAGGGGATAATTCTTACTCCTGAGTAGTAACAATTTGGCCAAAGTGGCCTTTATGTGGATTTTAGTTAAGTATTTCAAATTTCCAGTTACTTTTAGTGTTGTGGTCACAGAGAGAAGGTGGGGATAAGTCTAGCAGTCAGCACACTTTGTACAGTTTCCAAGATTCTCTAGTCATCCTGTCAGGAGACAAACATTCTGTGAGTTCTTCACTGCCTCTGCCTTCTCTTACAAATAACGTGAGACCAATGCGAAAATAAAAGCTATCACATTACCCTCAAAACATAATAATCTACTGGGAAGAGTACACATTAAAAATTTCCAAAGATGCCAAGCTAGCATATTTTTATGTTTGTTTGCTTGTGGACTTTGGAAGAAAAGCTCGAATAGATTCCATTCAGTCTCACATCAGTCTGGTGCTGTTAGTGTACTGGGTGGGCATGGAGTTGAATGTCTGTTTCCGATAGGCTCCTATCCCAGGTGTAGTCACTGGTCTGGATGGGGATTTGTCTTTTGCAATGGCAAGATGGATTTAGGTTCATGGGGTAGGAGGTGGATGGGACCTACTAAGTCACATGACATTGGTGTCACTTCTACTGACCAACAAAAGAGATTCTGGCTGTTCTCACACTGCAGTCCCCTCTCACCGCAGTATGGGGACAGTTGTGGAACTGATGACTTACAAGGACACTAGACCTCTAAATGCTGACCAGACTTTCTGGAGGTGTTGACAGAACTTTTTATGAGTAGCGAGACAATAGCCTGAGATTTTGTTTTATGTTTACTGAATCCATCCATATGGGACACTCAAGTTCCAGGACTGCCTCCCATCTGCCTGGTCATGTTCTGTCCTCTTCTTCTCTCTCCTCCCAGACTCCTCAGACTCTGAGACACTTACCTGTTTTCTGAGGGACAAGAAGATTGATATGTGGTGATCAACTATTTAAGAATGTTTCACTACTATGTTTCATAGCAAGACTACTACTCTTGAAAACAAAAGCTATTGTCTGACTGTCATTAACAAAAGCCATCAGTCTGACTGTGTTAGGCCCTGGTTCTCTTGGGCATGAGTCCTTCTCTACAGCATTGAAATGCCTCCTAATCTTAAATAATTTGTGTCCACCCTGCAGCTTTCTTGTTTCTGAGACCCTCTTTTTTATTAACGTCTTAATAAAAATATTATTACAACACAAGTCTGTTACTTATACACATTAACTATATCTTTTAGGTGTGTGGCCTAAAACACTTCCTTTTCACTTATACAAACATAGAAAAGGTGTACTGCTTGGTAGAAGACACATATGCACATGTCCACAGGCCGTGGATACAGTTCAGGGGCATAAGTGCCTGCCTGGCAAACTCAAGGTCCTGAGCTTGACTCCCAGGACCAGCAAAACAAAATAAAACAAAAATGGTGTCCCACTGCAGTGACAGTGAAGGGTTTTGTGTTCCCAAATGATTAAGGAGCACATTTCCCATAACGGTCCACGAGGTGTGCACAGAGAGAGAAAGAAGGAAATAAAAGTAAGGTAGTCGTGGGTGTTGTCCAGCATCCTGGTCCTATGACACAGGGCAAAGTGTCTTAGGTACTAAGAACCTGCTCTAGGATCTTTCTCTTTAAAAACAGATGTGATAAATAATACGCATTATGCCTGCTACCTGACAGGTGACACTGTACTCTGGTGGTGCGATTTAAAGCCGACCTACTAGTTTTGAATTTGTTCTCTGCCCCTTACTTACTGTGAGATTCGCCAAGGTCCTCTGCCATCTTAAATTCCAGTTTTTTCAACAGAGTTGTGCAAAGAACTGAATGAAATGACCAGTGTAAAGTTCAACGTAACTGGCTCTGATGCATAAACAAAGTATTCAATAATTGCTGACTGCTCTTGTTAACCACAGTCTTGTTTCATGTGGATAGAAAATGTTAGTTCGGTAGAAAAAGTTCTCTAAATTAGGAGTCCACACAATAATTTTTGGTTTAGACATTTATATCTGTATTTCCTAAAATCCGTTTTATGCCATCCTATTTTTGTAAAGTCAGGCGATGGCTTTTTTCCCTTGGACAGAACCCATGCTATTGCTGTGAACGTCACTGTGAGCCTGCTGTGATCTTCATGATGCTAATGTACACAGTTCCTCTGGTTAGTTTTGTGCCTATTTATTTTTTGGAAAATACCACCCCTTCAGCAGCTAAACTGTCAGCTGTCACTTTTCACAGATGTCCTCTTCGGTATTTCTGATGGCCAGGCTGCTCTCTTTAGATTGTCATCAGTCACATAATGTGATTTGGAAAAACAGACCACTGATTTGTTTGAAAATTGCACATTAAAAGTGAATAGTAGTATCAGGGTAGAGGCAGAGACCCAGGACCACTTTTTAACTTGAGAGGATTTGTCTGTTGCTTTATTTCTTGATTTAAGAGCTGTCTTGCTTTCTTTTTAACAGGCTGATCCCAGACTGATGACTTCCTCTCTCTAACAGGATCCTGCAGATCTCATTCCCATTGTACCGTGGAGAGAATTAGTCGGCAATGCCTTTAGCATTCCAAAATAAGGAGCTGGACCACACATGCTAGAACCATGCTTTATGATCTTCTCTTGAGCTGGAATGAAAGGAAAGCTATGATTATTTTTGGAGGAAGCTGGTGGTGAGGGAAGGAAGAGAATTTCTTTATTCTTACTTTTGCTCTCAGAAGGGCGGTTCCAATGCCAATCCCTTAGGGGTTTGGACAGAGAATGAACTAAGGAGACTTATACAGGGGAAAGAAGAGCAAGAGAGTAACCAGACCATGTTGTACCAACAGAGTAGAACGTGACAGTTATGAAGCCATGCACCTTCATCCCCAGGAGCCAAAGCTTTGTGCTTCAGGTGGAGGGGATACTAGGGTCATAATTTAGGATTGTCCTAAGCCTTATCCAAGAGGGCCACCTAGAGAGGTGAGGAGGCCCTTGCAGAGAGACCCTGCTGGCACACTGATGGCTGCTCACGCCTGGCAGGGTTCTCCAGCTGGAGTCTGAGGAAGACACAGTCAGCTGTGTGGAGCAGCGGCAGTGTGGGGGTTCTTAGTTGCTCTGCTTTCCTGTTACTCCTGTAGCAAATTCACACAAGTGTAGCGGCTTGAAATAACATGTTCATTCTTTTGGAGCTCTGGAGGCCAAAAGTCCAAAATCAAGGTGTGATCCAACTGTGTTCTTTCTGGATGCTTCAAGAGAATAATCTATTGTTTTGCCATTTGCGGTTTGCATTCCTTGGCTGTGACTTGTTTCACCATGCTCAGGGCCAGGAGTGTAGCATCTTTCTCTGACTTCTATTCCTGGGACTGTTCTGTCTCCTTTTAGTGATGACATTGGTGCACTTGAATAATGCAGGGACATCTTCTGCTTTCAGAATCCTTAATATAATCAAATATGCAAAATCCTTTTTGGCAGGTTCTGGGAATTAGGACGCATGCATCTTTGGAAGTGGTTATATTCACCATCCAGTGAACCCCACAAAGTACCAGGGAAGGGAGGAACGATTTTAATGAAAGTCTGACCAGGAGAAGTCTGGCATCAGTTTAAGAGAGTATAAATGAAGCAGACATTTCCTGTTCCATGTTTCTGTTGCCCATGAACTCAGAGGAAAACATCTTCCAGCAAGCTGGAAAGGAGGAAAAAGTCAGGCCTGGGGAAAACAGGAAAAAATATATGAAATTGGGTAAAACAATTTTTTCGTTGTTAAATGCTTTCCTTCTTTCTTACTATAAAATTCTCACCCCTCACCATGCCCAGTTATTTAATCTAATTTAAATGACATTCGTGGCTATTGTGGAATAGTCACTAGGGTTGATTATGTGAGAATGTCCAGCCCAGTTAGTGCCAGAACTCTTCTCAGACGGCGATCGGCCTGCAGAGCTGATGGGGAAAGGAGGTGGTGATGGAGGCTCAGCTCCCTGAACCCCAACATTATGGTTATAGGAAATAATCCTAACTTCATTTAACACGTAAAAAAGGTAAAACCTGAGAGATGCCAAAAGTTAGCACTTGATTGAACAGTTAAGAAAATCTTGCCATGATCAAAACTTGGAAATTTTCACGCCTCTGTGTTCCTGGTTTAAAGGACTGGGAAAGAGAAGTGAGAGTAGACAGAATGCTGACCGAGCAAGCAAATAAAACAACCCAAGTGGCAAACTGTGGAGTCACTGAGCCTACAAAGTGACCCTGGACAGCAGAAGCTACCACTGAGGAAAAGAAAATGAGCTAATTAAAAGAGGAAAATAGTTTAGGAGTACTTAGAGAAAGGGATCACATAGACACTTCCCTGATATTAAGGTGATACAACAGATGTGTTGATTAAAGAGCACATTTCTTATGACAATTCCACGAAAGGTCGTTTGTCCCTTGGTCCTCTAATTATCTCCAAAATCTTTATTGTTGTATAGCACTATACTACCCTAATGTTCCTCATGTCTTGACCTCATCAAAAGAAAAAAAGTTACTTGTTTGGGAAGCAGAGAATTTTCTATGGCAGAAACATGAATATTGTATTTTAAGGAACTGTTGTAAGAAATGCAAACACAAGACTGTCTCATGCAGTAGCCAGCCTCCATCACGAGTCCAGCGGTCTTTGTCTTCTGGTATTCTTGACCTCTGCGTTCAAGTAGGACTCTCCCTGAATGACCAGTGGAGGAAGTGGAAGCAAGGATGCATGGTTTTAGTGATAGGTCTCTCAAAAGATTCCACTTTCTGACTTGGTCTTTGGAGCACTGGTTCTCAGAGAAGCCACTCCCGGGGCCATGAGAATACTCAAGCTGCCCTGTGGAGAGAGACCCGTGTGAAGACGGACGAGGGCTCCTGGCCAGCAGACGCACGAATTAGGCAGAACCCTGACTCAACCACATCGGAAGTGGATCTTCCAGCCTTGTTTCAGTTTTCTAACAGCTGCACCTCTGTCAAGATGCAGCTACAGCCTCATATTAGACCTTGAGATAAAACAACCTTCTGATCCAGGACTGAATTATTGATCTATAGGCTGCACAGATTATCAATTGTGATTTTTCGAAAACAATTATGTATGCATGTATTGTCACACTAGGAATTGAACTCATGATTAATTAATATTTCTGGTACTGGGGATTGAACCCACAGCCTTCTCACTGAGCTTCCTTTCTAACCCCTTCTCATTTTTCGTTTTGAGACAGGGTCTTGCTAAGGTGCCTGGAGTGGCCTTGAACTTGTGATCCTCCAGCCCAACCTTTCCAGAGTCCTGGGATTATGTCTCATAGTGCCACATGCAGCAAGGGATCATTGTTGTTTTAAATTATGACATTTGTATGATGATTTGTGACATAGCAATATATAAAGAGTATATTCATTATTAAAGAGTAAAGTGTCAGTCAGTTAACAGATGTTATAAATACATTTTTCTTTAACAAGGCATGATGGTACGTACTTGTAACTGGAGGCTGATGCAGGAGGATAGAGAGTTTGACCCCACCTTGGGCAATTTAATGACTATCTTAGTATTTTCTGTCTCTGTGATTAAATACTCAGCACCCACAAGAGAGGTTTATTTCTTGGCCTGCTGTTTCTAGAGGTTTCAGCCTGCAGTTGGCAGCTCGAAGACTGCAGTTTCCCAGAGGGAAGGTCTGGCAGAGGAGAGCTGCCCCTCTCTCGGTGGTCAGAAAGCAGCTAGAGGAGAGAGGATCCTGGGAGGGAGGCGCCCTTCTGGGTCACGGACCAGGCCAGCCTCTAAGCAGGCCCCGCTGAGCAGTGCAACACCCCTCTAGTCCAGAGCATCTCCAGACACCCATGAGAGGTTTGTGGGACACGCTACACCCAAGCCACGGCAGCAACTTAGAGAAACCCTGGAAATAAATAAATAAACAAATGAACAAATGGGTGGGGACAAAGTCCTGTGTTTAATCCTCAATGCCAAAGGAAAAAAAGAAATTCAAATTTCATTGTAAGTATTTTTATTTCATGTAATACTGATTTTCTTGCATGACTTAAATTGTTACTGTTAAAAGATTTAATGAATCCAGTAGAACAGAACCACTGAGCGGGTCTCAGAGTGTTCCTCGTGGTCACCAAACAGAGAGCTCACTGAGAAGGTCCAGCCTGTTTAAATGAGTGTTTTATCTGTTGCAGAAAAAGTACATAGAAGGTGATTTTCTAAAAGATGTTTTAATGCCTAAAGAAAGTGGGATACATGCACATATAATATAGTATGTAGACACATAAGTCCTTGGATATATAGTTAATATGTATATAAAGAGAATGAGATACCTGCATGTATAACATATAAACATAAGTATATTGATACATAGTTAATGTTTGTTTCATTAAAATGAACACATAAATATATTCTGTTTTAAATCTGTTGGACTTTTCTCTTAAGGGTTTGGAGTGGCATTTGCTGCAATATGAGAAGAAAATAAAACCAAGTAGTTCAGTTCAGCACAGCACAGTGAAAACAATTCATCACTATGAAGCAATTAGCCTTTAATTTTTTCCATCCCTGTAAGGAGCAACATGAGTCTGTCCACTTTGACAGTGGTGCAACTTGATTATCTCATTTAAGACCTTTTGTTTTTTAGAAAACACAAACATACACAGTTCTGTCTCCTGTCTATTTATAAAAGAGATTTTATATCCTCTTCCCGTGCTTTCTCTCTGTAAAATGTTGATGCCATGCCAAGAGTTTCATATTAGTGCAAGTCCAAAATGATTGTATTCATTTTCCAAAATTTATGGATAGCATGATAGTGAATAGGTTACAAATATTTTCTGCAGTTCAATAGATATGTGGATAGATCATTTAAATTCAAATTGCCATAGTCCTAAACAATTATTTAATACTCACCAAATACTTCTATAGATGAAAACAGTAATCAATGACATTATTGAGTTAGTACTATATATATATATATATATATATATATATATATATATCTTAAGGAATATAAGACAATTAGTATGTGGTTCCTGCCTTCTGGAGGCTAACAGTTGACACAAAATATACACATATCGAAAGTTTATTACAATGATGAGTTCTATTCAATCTACCACAGTCATTCAAAGATGCTGAATCTTATGTATAATAAGTTTCAAAAAAAATGATGCATTTAAATCTTAATGACACTTTAAATGACATAAAGTGGTCTTACTTTTTGTTTTCATTTTTAATGCATTTTTAGAAAACTAGGTAAATACTGCAATGATAAAGTGTTATACTAATTGTTTTGTTCTCAGTATTTGAAATTGTGTTCTGGTTAATTTTAATATATTTAACTAAATATACTATATTTAGTGTATTTACTTTCTATATTTAGTTTTCGTTTAGAGAAATTCTTCCTTTTGATTTTTTGAATGAAAAACTAGACTTACAGTCCTTAATAGACAAGGTCTTTTATTCTAAACCTGGCATTAATGAATTGCTTTCCAAAACTGTTTAATAATATTAATCTAAGCATTTACTGACAGGATTAAATATGCAAAATATTTGAAGCTTTTGACATGATGCCTGACACTAAATAGTCCTCAGAAAATGCTTATTTCTTTATTTTTGCTTCTTCTGTAGGTTTCAGATTGATAGTCTCATCATAATGATTTACACTGAGAGAACATAGTATTTTTTTTAAGCCCACTGTAGCCCATAGTGGTGTCTGGTCTACACACAGCTAAACCATGTTTTTGAGTGAGGTGAAGGACAAGTCATATTGCCACAGTACTTCTGGTTACCAAATTCTACTTACTAATTGTTTTAGTTACTTTTCCCTCCTTGCCGAGACAGAATACCTGATGCCCAAAATTAGGGAAGGAAAGGTTTATTCTTACAGTTTCTCGGGAGTTTCAGTCCATACTCAGTTGTCTCCAGTGCAGCGTGGTGTGGTGGGGCAGCCATTCATGGCAGCAGCCAAACAGCAAAGTGCACTGGTGAGAGAGAGAGAGACAGAGAGAGAGAGAGAGAGAGAGAGAGGGCAGAAGCGAGAAAGAGGAAGACCTGCCTCCCTTACACTGTATGTCGGTTCCGCCCCTGGGCAGTAGCAGCACTCACATCGCCAATCCCAGCTCTAGCAGCAAACTGAACACAAGCACTAGACTCAGCCCCATCAAGGGTATATGAGGACTTGGTGGTACATAGTATCACCCAATACACTAATAATCACTATTTTAGTGCTATGTGGAAATGAATTCAGAAGAAATCTTCATATGAATTGCAAATGTTGAGAGGGAATTTTATGAATGTAACTGAAAATGTTTGGGGATTATTATAAAACAATAGAAGACAATCACTGATAAAATTATGTGTCATATTTTGAAAAACAATGATTAGATTCAAAGACAAGCAGAAAGGAAAGGAAGGACAGAGCTAGGCTGAAATTTCCTATGCAGGACAGACGGACTCGTCTAGGATTTGGGATTCTTATAATTTATGTCTTTAGCCTATATGGAGGTTAGATATCATCTCATACTCTTCATCTTTTGCAGAGAATCTCTAAATTCTCATTTTTAGTTTGAAATATATGTAAAACAAATACATACTTTCAAAGAAGTAGCAGGTAGCAGGGAATCTGTTCACTCAGAATATGCTTTCCCAGTCTGCATTTGCAAAGATTCTAAGATTATTCTAAGACTATAAACTCAAAGATAAGTTTCCAAAAAATTAAGATTTGGCCAATCTGGGGTGAGAAAATCTATCCATACCAGGACTGGCCCTGACAAGTTTTCCTGAATTTGGAATTAGTTCTACAAGGTTTACGTCTTGTTTCATAGCATTGGTCATTTTTTCTGAAGCTATCCCCACAACTCTGCTAGTCTTTCAACTGTATAAAACTTTAAAATACAGAACATACCAAATTTATTTTATACCTGTCTGATGATTTGTATCAGACTTTTATAAAAGATTCACTTTTATCTTCTAATTACACCTATGCTCTTTTCAAAGCAACTCTAGTAGTCCTAAGAGTTGGTAGAGCATATTAAATGTAGATACACAGGGAGATCAAAAATATGGTGACTGTTTAAACTTAACAAATTTATTACAATCAAAGACACCTTGTAATTAACACCCTGCAGAATAATCTCCTGTGCTTTCTGCTCGTCCACCATTCTTCCCGTTTTCTGAAGCAGTTCTGAGACTCTTTTGTGAGTATCTTCAGGAGGTGTGGTCAATAATACAGTGAATGCTGCTACCAAGTGTCATTCAATGGAAAGACGGGGTCATAAAATCATTGTGGTGTGTCTTTGTCTGCCTTATTAGCTGGGTCTGATTGTTCACCAGGGTCAAAATGACCAGGAAAGATAAATGTTTTGAATCATTTCAGGACATTAAAGCACCCGTGACAGCACAACTAAAGACAATCCAGAAGAAAGACTCACAGAACTGCATCAGAAAGTGGCCAGAAGAATGGGATAAGTGTGTTCCAAGAAAAGGGGGCGATTTTGAAGGTGAATAATAACAATGTATCTTTTATAATTATAATTTATTCTTTAATCAAACACAATATATTTCAATCCCACTTTATTTATTAGGTATTGCCTTAAATATTTCAGGTGATAAGAAAATCCTAAACTGATGCTGCCCGTGTGGTAATTATTAGCTGTATGATAATACTTAAACACTGATTAAGAGAGAGAAGAATACAAAGTCTGCATGTTGTGCTTGCCTCCCTTCACATGCTCAGCAGCGGCAAAAACCCAGACTCACAGCTTCCCTGCTGCCGCAGAACCTCTGCTGAGGGACTCTGCTCTAGCTCAGGGCTGGGATACAGCTCTGAAGAACAAACGCCTGCCTGGCAATTGCAAGGTCCTGAGTTTGATTCCTGGTACTCCCCCGCAAAAAGTCTTCCTACTCTACATCAGGGAGGTCCACTGAATGTTCGTATTATGACCCTTGCCTCCTTTAGGGAATAGTCAGATAATGGCCATGAAACTCCCAACAAAGTAGTTTAGATAGTATTGTCATAAGGATAATTAAGAAAGCAATGTTTATTTATAATTTGAATTTCTCCTATTCATTCTTTTTAATGGCAGAATAATATCCCATTTTGCAATTATATCACATATGTTGCCTCATTCATTGTTTGAGTTATATCTATTACTTAACTATTATGAATAATGCTGCTAGAAATATTTGTATGTAGTTATTTAGTGGACATACTCCTCTATTATTGGGGATACATACCTTGAAACTAAATTGTATTTACATAGTTACTTTTGTTTCATGTTTTAGGATGTACCAAACTGTTTTCCAAAGACTTTGAAGAGTCTAATCTATTCATATTTTTTGGACTCTATATTATCCTTTAAAAATTTTTTAGCAATGTTTAGTAGGTGTGAAATTGTATTTTCATTCTAATTTTGATTTTCATTAACTTACTGATGTCGACTTTTTCTTATGCTAATTGCCCACTTATATATTTTCATTGTAGTATATCTGATCAAATCCTAGTTGGTCTATAATATTGTTTACACCCTCTGTATCCAGCTACAAGAGATTCTAGATCCACAGGCACAGATTGATTAAAAATGAGATGAAAGTAGAGGATATACCATGTAAATAGAAACCAAAACAGTGTAAGGTTGCCTAAACTAACATTAGACAAAATAACCTTTAAATAAAAAAGTTATAAAATGCAAGAAAGAATCCTATACACTGATGAAAGTTTCTATATTGTCAGGGAAGAATACAATCAAAAACTGTTACACACTTCATGTCAGACCATTTAAATATATTAAGTAAAAACGAACAAATTCCAAAGATAAATGATAATTTTACAATAGAAGTTGGAAGCTACAATACCTGACTCTCAGTAACATATAGAATAGAGAGAAAGTAAGTAAGAAAGCAAAGAATTTAATGACCACAATAAACTAACAAGATCTAATAGACATGCAGAAAAGACCATTTCTTATGTATCAAAATGTCTAAGAAGATAAACTTTTCTCCCACCCAAAATAATGAAGTAAAAAATGGAAAACTGGAATAATCACAAATTTGTGGAAATTAAAAACCATATTTTTAAATAACCAATCGATCAAAGTCTAGCTTCACTGATTAAGTGTGACAGTAAATGGCCAGCTGCAATATTAGTGGTCAACTGTAGTGCCAAAGCTATGGCTTAAAAAAATAAACTAATTGCTCCAATAATTATAAGTATAGGAATAAGAAGAATTGGTGCTCCTTGTGGGAGGAAGTGGGCCAAGGACACCTTAGTTTTGGATCGAAATCTTGAAATCACTGCTCTAGCTTATAGGGGAACAGCTATACCTAAGTTTATAGACAATTACATTGTTTGGGAAAAAGAGCGAGCTAGAAGTCCCAAAAGGTTAGTGGATCCAATGAATAAAATTAGATAAATTATTATTAGGGAGCAAGTTCATTCTTTAGTATTATGCATAGTCATTATTTGTTGAAGAACTAGTTGAATTAGTCATGGTTGGAATGAAATAAAATGTTATTGATTAGAAAACACTTACAATAAATAAAAATGAAAAAATCCAACAACATACTAAAACTGATTAAATATTGCTAATGGGGAAATTTATAGCAAAAACTGTCTTAATGTTTAAATTAACATGCAAAAATGATCTCAAGTCAGGTAAAACTTAACAATGTAAGGCACTAGGAAAAAAAGAACAAACCGCTAAACTTAAAGCTAAGCAGAGGAAAGGATATAATAAAAGAGCAGAAGTAAATGAGGTTAAAAAAATAAGAGCTAAAAACCAAGAAAATCAAAAGTTGCTTCTTTGATAAGATCAACAAAACTGACAAAACTTTAGTTAAATGAATGGAGACCATAAGAGAAGATTCAAATTGGTAAAATAGGAAGAGAACGGACATTATTCTTAATTCCACAGAAATAAAAAGAAGCATAAGAGAGTACTATGGACAATTATACACCAATAAATTAGATAACCAAGATGAAATGGAATGTAATAAATCTGAGAAACATAAGACCTTCCCAGACCAAGTCACAAAGAAATAGAAAAACTAAATAGACTTGTCAGTGCGCAGGTACACTGTACAGTCAATTTTGTCTATTAATCTTGTATTCTCCATCTTTGATGAGTTTTTTATTAGCTCAAAATAACTTTTACTATCACGTGTTCATCATTATTTTTAGAATTGTCTTTTGGTTCAGCCCTTTACTAACCTGTTTTAATAGTAAAGAACCAATAACATACATAAAAAATTCTTCTGACATAGCCAGGCACATGTTATGGCTTGTGTCTAGATGGCCTCCCAAAACCTAATGCAGTCACAGGTGGAGCTTTTTCAGAGGTGCCTGGATCTAGAGTGTGTGACACTGGAATTGATTCATGGTGCAATGCTAGGATCAAGGCTACTAGGAGCAAGGGTGTGAGTGCCACCCTCCCAAGTACCTTGGGTAACATACAAGGCATAGAAGGAGCCGTGGTCTTCTCTTGCTTGTTGCGGTACCGTTTGCCTGCCATGAACTGTTTCTCCTCTGCAATGCCTGGCTGCTGTGTCACCCTGCCTCAGGGTCACCCAATTATGAACTGAAACCTCTACAAACTGTGAGCCAATAAACCCCTTCTCCTTTAACTTCAGGTGTTGGGTATTTTGTCTCAGCAATGAGAAAGTTACTCATACACCATGTATTACCTTTATAATTGTTAGGATAGATTCTGAGAGCTTAAGTGATGCACTTGAGTCCTCAAGTGTAGCAGGTTGTCTGTGCTACACGGCAGCCTGGATGTGGACATGTTTTTACCAATGTCTTTCCGGGTCTCCCACTTCATGTGCCAGGACCCCACGACACGAGGCTGGAACCAGAGGAAGCCTGCAATGATTTGATTTCATGATTGGAGAGAAGCTGTAAACTTCTCGGTGTATGTTATATATTCTGTTTTCATTGTTCTATAAAATTCATGGTCGAATTTTTGATTGAATACTTGTATCAAAAAATGATTAATGTTTATCCAAAAGAATGAGCTCCAACTTTACAACTGTGAATCGCTAGATACTTTCTTATAAGAGCTTCATTTATAGTCAATATTTTTATAGTCCTTATCAATGTTATCCTAAACAAAAAATCTCATGGTCTTGCTAAAGCTGGCAATTCTTATCTTCGTTGAAAAATTATAAACATGATTGTGACTTCAACATTTGCTAACAACTATTCTCTATTTATGGATATTACATTCATGCTTAACACTAAATTTGTTCAGCCTGAGGCATAAATGGACTACATTTGCTCCTTTTGTCTGTCATGCTAATTACTACTAATCTCTATAGACTAGTAAAGCATTTAAAGAGCTATGGTAATCAGGCTAGACATCACACACACAGACACACACACTGATGCACACACATTCACAGAGACTCACTCCATGAATTGCATTTTTCTTTCATAATATTATAACAGTACTAAATGAAAATGGATGTAATTAAAACTAAATAGATAAAATTTCATAAAGTCAAAGCTTTGAAATTCCAAGTTTTAAATGTATATTACATTGCCCTAGAACAAGTATACTTCTAGATGAAATCTGACATTTTCTGTTCCAATAATGAGCCTGTTAATGATGCTCAAGGTAGCTGAAAATAATACGAAGTATTTGAGAATCTAACTGTTGAGTTTCATTCATTCTCATCCTGGCACCTCATTTTCTGTCTACCACAAGAAAAATCCGCATCATTTATGTAACTCAAGTTTTCCATATGTACAATTGAAGAAATAATTGCCATTCATATACATTTTAGATGAAAATGTATTATGAGAATTAATGAGATTATTTTCAATAGACCTCCAGGCCGTTGTCCCTGCAGGGGTAGTATTACTGGACTCCAGAGGAAAGAGGATGGGAGGGTTTTGTGGGGAGAGAGAGAATTTGATGGAATGGGGAAAAGATTGGAAATGAACTGAGATAAATGTGTCAATTTTTAAAAATACTGAGTAAGGTAAGTGAGAAAGGCAGACTGAAGTACTTCTATTTTCCATGGTTCTAACCCATAACTGGCATTTCTAATTGCAAACTACTCAACAGAGACTGGGTTCCATGTTCTTCTCTGTTCTCCCCTTGTAATAACCAGTGGCCACCTTCCATGATTAATCGTAGATTGCCAGTGTAGCTCTCTTCTCCGATACCCTGAGATAGTTAAGAAATACTGACTTTTATTTGTCTCTGTATCTGTAGAACAGAGCACAGAGTAATTTATTAGTTCTAAAAACTATTCTAATTGATGACATGAATCTGGATGGAAAGAGATTTTGCAGTAGTTGCTTGGAGAGAAGAGCTGGCTTCCTGTTTGTGATGAATAAGCTCCATGCATCGGAGTGGGGAGGGGCACTTGGAAATGAATGTCAGTAAAGGCTTTAATCTAATGCTCATTTATTCTTTTTTTTAAATTGCCCAATTGCCAAGCCTTGTTTTCTGTGATGATAGAGAAGCAGGAAGAACTTCATATTAAGCTGAAATTGATGTTCAAGATAAAGGTACTCAGCACTAAATCTGAATTAGTAATCAACTAATTAGATTGGTCCATATGCTTGATAGTAATGTTTCAGCTAACATTTTCTTTAATCAGCTAATGATGCAACTCACTAAGCTTGCCTTTTCGCTCTAAACTTACTATTAAATGTGAAGCCATCTAATCATTTTTTATCAAAATACATACCTTAAAATGGAGATAGCACTTGCAGTTTTAGACATAAACCTATGATTTTAGTAGAGCAAATCAACCTAGACACTCCACTCTTTTCTCTCCTATCATCTACGCTGAAATGACAAGCAGTTAAGTCATTTTGTTTCCCACAGACCTAAATTCCAAGGCAAACGACATTTCCTAAATGATCAGAAATGATGTCCAATGCTCCATAGCTCATTGAACTGCACCCCTATCACTACGGGGTGCAGGCAGGCAATTCTGAAATAGTTGGAAGGGAAAGGGTCGAGGGGTCACTTAGCATGGCTCGGACAGTGCACAGGCTTGGGCTGCCTCTCTGTTTCTCAGAACAGGGACGGAAAGACAGGGAGGCAGTGCCTCACTGGCGCATGTGCTGGGCTCCAGGTGTCTCCCACTGTCCTGCTGTCCCCCCAGTCCCACAACACACAGTCTGTCCACGTTCAGTCCTGTGGACAAACGTCACTCCTCAGTGCTTCTCTCAGTGTCCCTCCTGGTCACCAAGCTAAGTACTGAGTATCACAAATGCTGCTTCAACTTCTACGAAGGCTTTGAGTTCACTGAAGTCAAATGTTACAGATGAAATAAATTTGAGAAATGAAAAGGAAACAAAGGAGTGAATTAAGAAACATCACTCACTATAAATATACCACTAAAAATATTTTCCATAAGGATAACAAGTGTCCATATTTTTTAAATGAAAAATGTTTCTAACCTGTAGCAGTATTGAGCTATACAATATGGCATATATTTTAAAAACATAAAGCACAACATCTGCAATAACTTACTTTTTTTGTTCTAAAATATTTTAAAAATCATGTTTCATTAAGTATGTAGCTTTAATTCTCTTTCATAATTCACAAGTATTTTCTTTATTTCTAAAATAGTATTTATACATGTCCAGGTATATGTTTAGTTTGCAAATAATACATGTACTTATTATTCAAAATAAAGAGCCTTAAACAAGAGTGGTTCTATATAAAATTTGTAAATAGACACTTGGAACAGTTTCCTATAGTAATGATTCTATAAATGTTGCCTAGTTTTATAAGCCATTCATGAAAGCCTGGCTTGTAGTTTTCTAAGATCAAAGTTAAAAAGCAGAAACATTTCTCCTATGACAACAGTAAGGGAAAATTCCTCTTCCTTCTCCAAAATTAAGAAAATTGCTACATCACAGCTTCCAGAACTGTTCAAATTGGGAGAATATAAGACTGATGGTCGTAGTTTGGGGTTTCATTATGCAAGAAGTACATGATGCCAATCGCCTTTAAAGTATGAGATATCTAACTGTGTGGGGTGTAATTCATTATTTGTCTTGAGACCCTGCATTGGTCCCTAGCACTCCAAAAACAAAATTGAACAATTATAAAGAGGTGGGCACACAAATACATATTTGCAGACACACTAAAAATGAAATGCAAAATAATACTTGACCATGTCCAATCTCATCACAGAAAGAAAATACTAAATTCACAAGTATTGCCTACCTCCAAAGAACTGTTACGTGTGAACCGTGTATATTTTTCCCAGCCTTGGCAGGAAAGAACTTCTATAACCAAATAACGAACAAGAAAGCCAACACAATAGGCAGTGAGTGACTCATCCTCAGTCTCTCAGCTGGCGGTGGAAGAACCTAAGTAAATTCCATGCCTCTTCACCTGGGTAAAAAGACTGCCGTTAAACTATGTCTGGCAATGAAATGGCTCAGAAACATTGTCAAACAAAAAACAAAGTCAATCATGATGCAAATTTCTCCTGGTAAAGATATGTGTCCCTAGCAATGCAAAAAAAGAAGAAACAAACTAAAAATGATGGACAGATTAATTACTTTGAGAAGAGACTAAAACAGAAATTTTAAAATCACATAATTAAAGACATCCATATATCTCTCTGAACAAGCTTCCAGACCTAACAACCGGTATGGAGCTAGAACCAGTCAATCCATTTTCCAGAGCAGAAGTTGCCAGCTGACAGCACCCCAAAAGGGGTGGAACACATATTCAATTTGGGCATAAATTCTGTACTTTGGTGGTGCCAGTGGGGATCTCAAAAAGTACATCTGAAATAAGTTACATCTAGAATGCTGTTTTTTCTTTTGGATAAATGATAACTATTTTGTAACTTTAGATTCACTTAACATATCCTAAAAGAAATTTCAGCGATATGAAAAGCTATTCAGTGCTTGACAATATGCCACATTACAGCTTTATTTTTGTGCCAGCACACCTGTATCTATCCTTGTGATGCACATGTCATTTAAATGTTTGTAAGTTCAGTGGATAAATACACATCTGTAAAAATCCTCACTGTCTTTAAACCCTAAATAATATTATGCATCAGATTAACATTTTAATACATCAAGTTTAAATCCAGGAAAAAATAGGTATTTATTTGAGTTATTGCACCTTATTCTCTATCAGTATCTGCGTTTAGACCTCCTCGGCTTCTTTATTTTTAGATGTTTCATTCAGTGTAGAAAATTATACTCTGGATTCCATTTTTAACTTCATATTTTAAAAAATGAAAGAAAATGAACTTATTTATAAAATCCCAACCATCTTACTTAATCTTTGAAAGAAAAAGAACAGTATAAATTTTAATTTTTTTCTAATAGGATACCATTTCAAACCTTAGAATATCTTTAAAAGCATTAATAATCATAAATGTTTTGTGTGTATTCAGAGATTTCACCCAGGTGCATATTTGTTAGAACTGAAGGTGGAACATAAAAAAATTTAGGAATGAATTGAACTCAGAAAAAATAAAATAATTTTAATCAATTAATTAATTTATTTATTTATTTTGTGGCACTGGGGATCAAACTCACAGCCCCGTGCCTACCAGACAGGCATTTAAGCCACTGAACCAAACTCCCAGCCCTAGTTTTTTTGAGGCAGGGTTGCACTATGTAGCTCAGGCCGGTCTTGTGCTCTCGTTGTAGCCCAAGTTGGCTTCGAGCTCACATCGCTCCTCCTACCTCAGCCTCCCCCATGCTGGGATAAAGGCGTGCGCCACCACGCCTGGCTAATAATTTTCAATTATTTCTGAGTTTTGCATTTTCTTTTTCTCATCCACTGCATATGTTATATACCATGACAAATTGAAGTAGAAGCAGACAGCATTCAAATAAACAGCTTTTTCACATTCTTACATTTTAAGTCTACTCTGTACCTTATATAAATTTTCACGGATGTAGTAAAAATGTCAGCAGCTGGTCTTCCATATCCTTGTGTTCTGCATCCACAGATTCAATCAATTGCAGATCAAAAATATTCAGAAAACAATTATAGACTTTTTCTAATCATTATTTTCTGAACAATACATTACAACTATTTACACCTGACTTACCTTGTAATCAGTACTTTTTGCTTGTTTCCTTGTTTGTTTCTTTGTTTGTACTGGGGAGTGAACTCACAACCCTAAGCTTGCCAGGTAGGCTCAGAGCCACCGAGCTACATCTCTGGGCCTGTAATCAGCATTATGAGCCATAGAGAGAAGATCTGAAGTATATATGTGGCTGTGTGTAGGTTATATGTAAATATCACATCATAGTTTTATACAAGAGGGCTAATAAGTTTCTGACTTTGGTATCTGAGTGGGGCTCCATAATTTGAAATCAAAGAGCCCTTATTTGAATCATGGCCCCAGCATTTAGTGTCTGGGAGATACTGAACCATTCACATAATATGTTCAAATACTTGATGCACCATCTACAGTGAAGACAACAACAGCATGTGTTCTATAGGGCCTTGTGAGGATTCAGTGAATGACTACATATAAAAACACAATCTGGCTCACTGGAGTACCTAACGAATATTAATTTTCTACATTCTATACTTATGTTCCAAATTTACCCTTTATTAGTATATACTTGTAAGTAGGTCATATTGGGGTTCACTATAAAAGCTCATAAATATGACAAGATTATCTTTTGATATTTGGGTCAAAAAGAGCCACAAATTTTATTTAATGCATTGTCTATAGATTTTTAAAAAACATAGGAATTTCCCAGTTTGCCTCCTGTTGGACTATATTCTCTAATGTACTAATGAAATGTTTGTGCCAGATAATGAAATAGACCAAATGAGAACCTTTCCAAGTTAGATTCATAACGGCCTCTAGAAGATCACTAGATCCAGCTAATTCAATTTCCCACATATGCCCATCTGTATAACTGGAAAAATAGATTTGTGTCTCTATGTGTTAGTTTTCTGCCATACAAAAATTACTACAGATTTAATAGCTTAAAACAGTACAAATTTACTGTCTCATAGTACTCGCAAGTCAGAAGTCGAGATACAGCAATAACTAGACTGTTCAGCCTCTCATTGATCTGAGATCACCATGTCAGCTGGGACCATGAGCTCACCTGGGGCTCCAGATCCACCGTGTAAGATCACTAGTCACTGACAGGATTTAGTTGCTTGCATGTTAGGAATGAGGTCCACTTTCCCTCACAAGTCAGCTGGGGAGGCTCAGGAGCCAGCACCTGATGTGGTTCAGTGTGTGGTTCCGCATGAAGCTCCTAACCTGGCTATTTGCCATCTTCTGCATGAAATCAGGTGTGGTCTGTTTGCCTCCCTCTTCTGAGACCCTTGGGAGAAAAGGTTCTGCTTTTCTAAATGCTTCACCTGATCATAGCAAGTCAACTCACTTTCTCCCCAATTTCCCCTTATTGTAAGTCTTGGTTACTTTTCTCTCATTGCTGAGACAGAAGACCTGACACCCAAAATTAGGGAAGGGAAGGTTTATTTCTTACAGTTCTTGGAGGTTTCAGTCCATACTCAGCTGGCTGCAAGGCAGGGCGGTGTGGCTGAGGCACAGTCATTCATGGCCACTGCAAACAGCAAGAAGCTAAAGCAAAAGTGCCAGACAGGCCTTCTTCCTGCCCTTACACTGTATGTCGGCTCCGCCCCTGGGCAGGTGCAACATTCCCATCGCCAATCCCAGCACTAGACAACAAACCAATCAGGAATTCCAGACTCAGCCCTGTCCCTGATTACCTGAGGCTTGGGGGGGGGGGGCGGCATCCAAACACAAATTTAACACCAGAGAACATAAAGTAATTAATTATGGGAGCAGTACCAAAGCATACCTTAACCCCAGAGCATGAGATTGATTTTTGTCAAGGTGCAGAAACATGGGTCTGTCAGGCCCACATTTGTTCTTTGCAATATTTCTACTGTTGATTTATTAATTTTAGTTTTATGAGTTTTATTTAATTAAACAATGAGTACATACCAGGAAAAAATAACACAAAGTATCGAATTTTAAATATTTATTGCTTATAAAAAAGATCAACATTTTCAACATCAACTGTTTTACTGTACAAAGTCTAAAGAACAACACAAATAAATTCTTTTATGAAATGCAATGAAACTATCAATAGCACATTACAAAAAATAGTCTTTACTTCAATTGTCGCACCTAAGGCAGTCTGCACATATGACAACTGCATGTTCCATACACAGGCATCATTTACACTGAGTGCACAAGCCTTCTGCTTTCCTGGCCTTTTTGTAGGACACATTTAACATCTCTCTGGTCTTGCGCTTTTATTAGGAGGTTCTTATTATATTATACAGTGTGTAGTTAACAGAAGCATAAAATATCAATAAAATAAAATATTAAATTATTAATATGTATTGTGCATTTAGAATAGACATCAACATCTTCACATCAGCTGTTTATTTGCTTATAAAACCTAAGAGATAACATCAGATATAAATTCCTATACAAACTGCAATGAAAACACCAGTAGAACTCTACCACAAAAAAAAGCTTTGCTTCAGCTGTCACATTCAAGGCAGTCTTCGCACATAACAACTGCATATTCCATGCACACGTCTTGCTTACACCAACAGCACATGTGCTGAGCTTTTCCTTTCTTTTGTGGCACTCTTATCACTTCTCTTCTCTTCTTATTTTGTCAGGAGCTTCCTAATATATTTTACAATATGCACTTAGCAGGGTAAAGAGGTATTAATAAAATAAAACATCAAATATATAAGGAGTGCTTAGAATAGACATTAACATTTTCACATCAGCTGTTTACTTGCTTACATATCCTAAAAGACAACATCAAAAATAAAAACCTATGTGAACTACAATGTAAACACAAACAAAAGTCTACCACAGAAATAACCTTTGTTTCAACTGCACACCCAAGGCAGTCTTCACATACAACGACTCTGTGTTCTATACACAAGTATTACTCACATTGATGACATGTATATTTTGTTTTCCTGAAATTTCTTGACATCTTTTTTTGATTTCCCCTTGTTATAGTAGGTCTTTGTGATGTTGCACCTGTTAACCTGTCAGCTTATCAGTGTGTTCCACATTTTTTTTTTCTGCATAGTTCCTGGGCAGAAATATTTTGATTTCCTGTGCTATAAGTGATCTCTTATGAGCTCCAGTGCCAGTCCTCCATGAAAATTTCTCTGTGATACTTTGCATTTGTTATTTTCTTTGTAAACTGTTTAACTATTCATGCCACACTTGCTTAGGATTGAGTAAAATGCGACCATTGGCCAAGGCTTTATGTTTCAAGTGACTTCATACTTGCTGCATAATTCGTCATCAACATCTACTCCATGTTTGGCTTTGTTGTTGAAAATTTCCATCTCACGCTTCTATTCTATAGGTTTCACTATTAGTTTTTCCATTATGGTATAATATTGACATCAGCAGTACCAGTTTGCTTTTCTTTGCCATGTATGGGGCCAATGTCAAGTCTTTCTGAGATCCAAAGATTGTATTATAGGATTCTCTGTTTTGAAATTGCAATGTTTCTTTTGAAATTTCTGCTTTGTTCCTGTGTAAAGTTCCTTTGTTGGTCATTTTGTGCTCTGTTACCAAACATAACAGCAATTGGAGAACAGTAAACCAATTGTCCTGCGTCACATTCCAATTAGTTTGGGAGATGAGAGCAACAAGTCTGTTCACAACAGCGTTCAATTAATTACTAGATGAATAGAGAACTGACAACTGAGTTCTAGGATAAATGTCTAAATTGAAAGCATAACACGTCTTTGCATCTACAAGGGCATGAATTTTTATGCCATATTTTGACCTATCACTTTTCCATGTCTTTTACATTCCTGTGATCACCATGAGAGATCTGTGCTAAGTTCAGCAGACCTATTGTCTTAGTTACATTTCACCCGTTGCTGAGACAGAACACCTGATGCCCCAAATGAGGGAAGGAAAGGTTTATTTCTTACAGTTCTTGGGAGTTTCAGTTTATACTCATTTGGCTCCAAGGCAGCAAGGTGTGGGAGGGCAGCCATTCATGGTGGCCACCAAACAGCAAGGCACAGGAACCTGGCAAGAGAGAGCAACAGACAGACATGCATTCCTCCCACCCTTACTCTGTATGTAGGCTCCACCCCTGGGTGGGTGCAGCACTCACATTGCCAATCCCGGCACTAGACAAAAATCCAATCATGAATGCCAGACTCAGCTCCATCCAAATTACATGAGGCCTTGTAGGGGACACAAGATCAAACCAATACACCTGTGAATGCTTTCAGTTCAGCTAGTGAGGTGTTACAATAAATATATTTTTGAATATGGCTATTGGTGTATACAGCATGTTTTACATGCGTTTCAACCTTTATGTATTTCCCAGCATCTTGTAACATTTTGTCTGTTATGATTTCCAAAAAATGAGTGGCAATGCTGGCATTTTATGTAACACATTTCACCACTACCAAGGCCTTCATTGTACTTGCATATCTGGTTCTAACACTGGGTAATTCCATTTGGCTGCCTAGCCATTTTGTCTAGTCAAATATGTACTCACTTTACTGTTTCCCTCATCATCTGAACCAAGGAGGTCTGCATTTCCTTTGTCTCTATCAGTTAATTTGTGCATCATCTCACTATCACAGGAACTTTAGCTCACATGGATAATGTCAAAGACATCTTCGTTGTCATCCCACACCCCTCTTCCATTATGAAAGCAAGTATTTCACCATAATGCATCATCTTCATCATCCATGTATGAGTAATATGATGATTCACTTTTGACCTCCTCCAAAACTTGCAAACTGGTTTTTCATGTACCATTGTATTTTTCATGCTACTTCTACCACAAAAATCCAAACAACAACAACAAAAATTAACAAATCCTGGAGTGGTGTAGGTCTATTGAACCCTCTGTGATGCTCAGATAAGCATACACAGAAACTTTTCCACAGAGCATAAAGATAGTTACAAATCCCATTTTGCTATTTTTGTACATGTGCATACACTGGGTCATTCATCAAACCAAGTGGATAAACACGTAGATTGCTTCCTGTATCCCTCAGGAAAAGGTACTTAGACACAATACTAAAATACAAATTTACAGGAGAAAAATAAAGGATGGATCCACTGTACCCAGTATTATGCTCTAAGGGAACAGGCCAGCAACACTTGCAAAGATCACATACACGTGCACATGAAGAGATAGAAATCCTGGTGACCATTTTAGGATCCTTCCCAGCACACACATTTAATAAAGAAAGCCTCAACTAAGGAGAGAAGCAAAGATAAGACGTTTGCTGCACTGACTTGCCTATGTTAAGTTTTCTGACTATGGGTACATGCAACTTGCAAAAGTCACAAACACCCATGTCACCAGCTCTAAGATTTCTGCTCATTCCCTTAACTCACAAAACAAATGCCCATACGTAGGTAAAGATTGTTTGCTTGAGGAAGTCTTAAATTACTAACCTATACTGAACAGCTCTATTTGTCTCCAGTAATTTTGTCTTGTTATAATTTCCCAATTCAAGGGTTCTACTGACAGAACTTCTTATTGCCTTAAAGGTAATTTTGTTATTGAGATAATGGAGAGACACTGCTTTAAATATATTTTACTATGTGATGAATTATTTTGTCATAAATGTAAAAAAAGAAATGAAAAATGATCAACTTTCAGGGCCTAAGAAAAACTGTGTCATTGTTGGAGATAAGAGAGCAGAGATATTAAGGGACTCTCAAGTACAGAGTCTAGCATGGTCAGGAACAGTGCAGGAAGAGGAGTCATGGCTGAAAGCAGCTCATCCAGCCTACGGTGGCACAATGTTCCCTCCAGGCAGCCTTGGTGTCCAGTCTCTGTAGCACTGCTACTTGCGGGCGGAACACTTTGTTAAGAGTTAGCGTTGTAATGAGCATTCTGTCCCAGCAGGCTGTAAGCGGTGTGGGAAAGCATTGTCGGGACTGCAGTTGAATGTCCAGGAAGTGCAGCACAGGGAAAGGTTTAGCTGAATAACAAATCCACTTGGAATTCACCAACTTGGAGTCCTTCTGAAGTGACTCCCTACAGCCAACAAGTGTTTCGTTCTCTTTGTTTCCTTTAGAAGTCAGTAAAACAGGGTCTCTTTGTTTCCTTTAGAAGTCAGTAAAGCAGGGGGTCTCTCTTTTCTGTAATAGCACCTCTCCCATAACCCTGGGGAATGGTGAAATAAAGGAAAGAATTGAGATCATTTGAATGATCGATTCTTAGAAGTGATTTACAAATACTGGCTCTCTGAATCTAAGGAAACATTGAGAGAAAACTGTATTTTTTCAAATCCAGAACCTTGTGTGAGGTCTTGCTATGTCATGCTGTGATCCTCAAGAGAGACTTCAGTGTCAGCGGATGGTAAGCAGAACACTGTCCTGTGGAGATGGGCACAGACTGGAAAGGTGGCAGAATAAGCTCACCTGCTCAGTGGTGAATCCTTATTACACCGATCTATCCAGCCCCCTTTGGAGACAGGATTACCTACACAGTTCTGTCGTGTTAAGGGAACCTTAAAGTTGAAGACAGCAGGAGAAAGGAAGTAGGAAAAGATGTGTAAAAGAGGGAGAAATAGGAGGACTGAGTAGCCATTCTGAGGCTTGTGGGAAAAGAACAACTGCTTGATGGACTCTAGGAAGTGAGGCCTGAAAGAGTGGAGGAGACAGATGGAACCGGTCTGAACAAAAGCCACTGTGTTTTGCAAGTTTTTTGCTAAGTATCGTATTTACATATATTTTCTTTAAGGGTAGGTATTTTAAAACCTGAGGTTAAGTAGTTCTTCACTAAAACAAGTTTTTCTGGATTATCAAAGGTTGTGTGGCAGTCCCTGCCCTGCTATTTGCCACTAGTTTGATATTTGATTGCCTTAGAATAAATATAAGACTGTTTTCTCTCATTGTACCCAGAAATGAATAATACAGTAATTGAGATACAGACTGTATTTTCAAGTTCATGTCACGGATATAAAAATTTAGAAAAATGAATCAGTTCCAAAGAAGTCCACTTAACTTCTATTTGCCTACAAGAAGCTCTACGTAGCAACATAGAGCTGAGCCTAAAATAGATGCGGCCATTTGAAAGAAGATGTGAAATATCTTCATGTGCAGAGGATGACAGAGGCTTAAAAGGATCTTCATGGTCTCAGCAGAGAGACAGTGAGCTGCCCAAATTGAGTTACAGAAAGGTAGGTGACACACTTGGGAGCTTTAGATGGATTAAATTCACAGCGGCCAATAAATTACAGCTTCAGAGGACAAGAGTGAGGGTCAATGGGCACTCTAAGAGGATTCCGCACACAGATGCTCATGCGCATATTTTCACTCAAGACCCATCTAAAGTTGAATCTAAGTTTGCTCCACTATTTTTTGATAATTCACTTCTACAGGATGTAGGAGGCAGTCAGTTTCTGGAGTCCTGTTTCACCATGGACCATCTATGGATCACACTTTACTTCTGACTTGCTACAGCACTTGAAGTATTCAATCTATGCTATTAATTTCCACTTGTGGCCATGGTAGTCAGGTAATATTTTGATACCATGTCAGATTGTCCAAACTTTAATTTTCACATTTTGATATTAAAAATTTGGTATATTTATAGTATTTGATCTGCTACACAGAAAATGCAGATACAGAGACTGAATTTCTATTCAAAGTCCAACAAGCAGGCAAGAATGTCGGGGACTTCCTCTTGAAATACAGAGCCCTGTCTACTTCTCCTGGGCAACTCCCTAGAGCTCCCTGAGCTCACACCCTTACCTAACTTCCAGGAGTAGAGTTAATTGGCTTTATTTCCCAGAGTGTGAAATTTAAATTTAAAAAATGAAAAAAAATTACTTTTATAGATTTTAGAAATTGTAGATTTTATTTCAAAAGGAGTGGCAGAGATGATATAAATGCCAGACCATTTTCCTTCAAATATTAAAAAAAAAGCTTATTTCTTCTTTCCCTATAACATTTCTCTACACACATTTCTATGTTGCTTTGAATTAGTTACCAAATATACTTGATTAGTGCTAATTGACTCACATTCAGTTAAACTTTGCAATTTTACTTTCTCATGAAAAGCAAAATTCATGTCAGAAATCAGTGTCTTTCTCAGCTTTAATAATGGTATTGGTAAGAAACATCTTTGAGATTCTTACATTTCCTTCCTGAATGTAACACAAAGCCTATCATCAACTCAGCCTCTGAGTAAACATCACAGTATGTGGCCTCAACTCAGGAGCAACTCACTGCTTTGAAAACAGTGCCAATTATTGTTTAAATATTCCACGCGGGCTCTGCATCCCAAGTGTCGACAGCACTGCGTTTACTCAGCAGTGACTGTTTTATGTGATATGAAGGTTTTAAAAAACTGCTGTTCTCATCTATTCGTATGCATTATAATCTCTTTTAAAACTGACAGTCATGCTCACACGGCACACTCAAGCAAGTCTGAATTATATCATTATCATCACTTAATAATATTTTCAGATGCAGAAGGGCAATATTACCTCTGAATGGACAACAGATAGTACTGAAGCAGGCCTTTGACCTGTAACTTAGGCATCCTGTCTTAGTTACTTTTTACCCCTTGCCTAGACAAAATACCTGATGCCCAAAATTAGGGAAGGAAAGGTTTATTTCTCACAGTTTCTCAGGAGTTTCAGTCCATACTTAGTTGGCTCCAAGACAGCATGGCATGGCGGGGCTGCTGTTCATGGCGCCCGCAAGCAGCAAGGTGCACTGGTGAGTGGAAGCGAGCAGGAGGAAGACCCACTTCCCTTACACTGTATCTCAGCTCCACCCCTGGGCGGGTGCAGCACTCACATCACCAATCCTGGCACTAGACAACAAACATCACAAGCAAGTGCCAGGCTCGACTCCATAGAAAGTATATGAGGACTTGTGGGTATATAGTATATCACCAATACATTCCATCCCTGAACCTCCAAGGACTCATGTACATCCTTAATACAAAAGACATTTAGTCCCTCTCCAAGAGTTGCCAAGTCCTAACAGTTTCAGCCCTGTTGAAAAGTCCAAGTCCCAAATCTCCTCCCAGATCTATGGCAAACTCTTAACTGTAATCCCCCTGTACAAATGAAAACGAGGTTAAGCACTTCCAACACATAAAGGCACAAGATAAACATCACCATTCCAAAAGTTACAAACAGGGGAATACAAAGCATTGGAACCAAAGCAAGCCCAAAATCCAGCAGGGCAAACATTAAGTCCTGGAGTTCTCTGCTCAGCATTTGAAGCAATCTGGCTGCAAGATCCAAAAGGCTTGAGTGATTCCACCCCCACAGCACTTTTAGGGGTCTTAACTTCCATAACTTTCCTTGGATGATCCATGTTCCTTGGATTCATGCTTACATCTTTACACATTGCTCTCTGTAAGTGAAGCAGAAGCTGCCTTAGCCTTTTCTTGTACTTAAAACCAGTGCCACATGGATGCTGCCAAGGTCCGCTGCAGGCTGGAGCAGTAGCCAGGCTTTCCTCTCTCTTGGCTGTAGGGGTCGACTGCCTGGATCACTGAGCTCTCTGAACCTGATTGTGAAGAACAGCTTCTCTATGCCACCGCCATTCTGGAATCTGGTGTGGTAGCTGCCATTTTGGAATCTGGTACAGCTGTTGCCCTTTTGAAACCTCTTGTGGCCTCTGTTGCCACTCAGAGAAAAGGCACTCTGTGGCTTTTTTTCTCTGAGCAAATTCTTTCACTTTTGAAGGCCTGAAGCTGCGAAGGGTGGAGGCCGCTGCTTCCAGGGATGCCCCCAGGCCATCTTTTTTACTCCTTTGTTCCTTGTCAGCAATCAAGGTCTCAGCTCAGTTTTTATATTCCACAGCTTCCTGGCCAAACTCACGTTTTAAATCTCCATGCCAGGCTCCTTGCTCTTTATTCAGAACATAAATCTGACTGAATGCCCCAACAACAGACAGGCCACCATTTCAACACTAGGTTGCCTGGAAATTTCTCTCTGTAGACTGATCAGTCCCTTGCCCTTAATCTCAGTCTCACGTAAAGTCTCTGGGCATGGGCAGAATGCAGACAAACTTTCTGCCAAACCGTAACACATGTCGTGTGGAGTCCAACAACCAATGCAGTCCTTCTTCCCAGCAGAAACCTCCCAATTCTGGTCCTTACTGGCAGGCTTTCTCTCAGCGTTCTGGTCTTCTGAGCTCTGACCAGAATCTCCCATATAGAACAGCCTAAACTTTTCCAGCTCTATGTGTGTAAGTACCATCTCCAAACCTTTCCAAACTCTTCCCACAAACCATTTCCAAAGGCTCTCGAACCACATGATCAGGAATAGTCACAGCAACGACCCCACTCCTCTGGTACCAAATTCTGTCTTAGTTACTTTTTGCTCATTGCCAAGACACCTGATGCCCAAAATTAGGGAAGGAAAGGTTTATTTCTTACAGTTTCTAAGGAGTTTCAGTCCATACTTAGTTGGCTCCAAGGCAGCATGGTGTGGCAGGGCTGCTGTTCATGGCGGCCATAAGCAGCAAGGTGCACTGGCGAGAGAGAGAGAGTAGAAGCAAGCAAGAGGAAGGCTCGCCTCCCTTACACTGTATATCAGCTCCATCCCTGGGCAGGTGCAGCACTAACATCATCAATCCTGGTGCTAGACAACAAACTGATCACAAGTGTCACTCAGCCCCGTGAAAAGTATATGAGAACTTGGGGGTACATAGTATATCATCCAATATACATCCTGAACTACGAGCCACTCCAGGCCTGCCTGGGGCATGGTAAGTTCCTCACAAGGGTAGAGCTCAGTTGATGTTCTCGTTGGTGTTTGGGATATGCCTGAACAGGTGCCCCCTAGACTGCTTCCCTTTCATTCCTTTCCCAGCTGCTAGTGATGCTTTGTCCTGAACTCTGTTTTCTCCAGAAGAATGCTTGCAATTTACCACCATACTTCTCTTGGACCTGTGTCCAAGTTCCTATTTTTTATAGATTCTGCCACTTGACCTAACTATAAAAACTGTAGGATGAATACGAGGTCATGCAGAATTGGAATGACCCAGAATGGTCCAGGAACACAATCTAACCCAGAATATATTGGCCCAGCCAAGAAGAGGGAGGGATGGTCTGGAGCCCAAGAGCCTTTTCCCACCAGCAGTCAGAGACCCAATACTCAGCATACCCAGTGGGTGTGATGTACAAGGTAGGGCAGGACATGGCGCCACCTACCCACCAGTCAACCCGTACTGCTCTGCTTAGCAAAAGGTCCTCTCCCAGCTGAATATTTCAATAGAAGTATTTTAGAATTAAGGTGCAAACTGGGAGCCACCTCTGGAGACTGTGTCTGGTCCTGCACTGTACACTTCCACTTCAGGCTCTGAAGTCAGGGAACTGCTCCCATCCTGCACGAGTCTCACTGGCTCCACTGGGCTCCCATAATGCCACAGTTTGTGGGAGGGGCTGCAGGTCTGAGAGCCAAAGAAATTTCCATCATGGTTCTCGCATCCTTGAACTACTGTTTTATGTTCTTTTCTTTTGTTTTATGTTATTTGGCTTTGTTTTTCATTTTTTTGAGACAAGGTCTCACTGTATATTCTAGGCTGGCCTTGAACTCACTATGTAGTCCCTGCTGACCTTGAACTCATGGTGATCCTCCTGCCTCAGCCTCCCTAGTGCTAGGATTACATGTCTAGGTCATCACATCAGCTATGTTCTTTCCTTACACAATAATTCATTGTTATTCCATGCCAGTGATTCTACGTGACTTTTATATTTCTAAGGTGAAGTGATTACAGTCAAGAAGGCCACACAATTTATGCAGAAAGAAAACACTTTCATAATAAAAGTATCCAAAGTGAATCTTTTTAACAGCTCTAAATTTTAAATTTACTTTGGTAATTATGTGAGCATTGCAACAAATAAGCAGAAGATTTAAAAACTTTAAAATGAGAGAATCAGTAACTTAAAAATTTTCCTCCTCAATAAAAGCAAAACTTTCTAATTCTCTTTCTTTCTTTCTTTTTCCCCTTTGGTAGTGGAAATCAAATTCACGACCTCACACTTGCCAAGCAGGTGGTGTGTCACTGAGCCTGACCCCAAACTTTTGAATTCTTATACAATTGAATTTTTTATTTCATTTTTACATAAAGTTATACCAAATAAATGGAACCTCAGATTTCTCAGATAAAGGGAACTTGCAACAGCAAATAGTACTTGTACAAGTAATCAAATGATGATGAAAAATGAGTAAACAGAAACCAGATGAGAGAGAGAGTTGTTCAAAGATCCTCCATATTTGCTGAGTGTAACATCTACGTTTTGAATACATGGTCCCAGGTGTTGCAGCTGCTGTTATAGTTTGAGAATATTTCTTGCATTCATCTTCTCTGTAAGACTCAAGATATACGAATACTGACTAATATCTGGATAGAAAACATGGAATGCTTTAGGATGACAAAGTTTGAAATTTGGATTGAGTCTTTGTTAACTGAGTGTACATGATAGCTTAGTAGGCATAAAAAAATTCTGACTTACTCCAAGTAAAGCGGGAAGTGAAGGAATTTTGCACATTCATTTTCATAATTTGACTGGAACTTGGTGCTGAAGATATTTGACCAGCAAGTTAAATTTTGTCAAAGGTACTTTAAAATGTCAAACACATTGTTTCCAATCTATTAATGAGTCTGGAATTATTTTTATAGGTCTAGAACCACAGTGTAACATGCCCAGCACTCAATTTACCAACTTTTGGTCTTTGTATGCCATTGTCCTTGTTATATTTTGCCCCCCTGCGTGATTTTTAATTGTATTTACTAAATATATTTTTAAATCAATTTACAGTTTATAGTTCTTTTATAAGGCAACTTCAGGTCATCAGTGTGAATAGAAAATCATTAACCCTGGTATAATAAGAGAACTGTGAACCAAATTTTAGGAAAACAAGACTTGCTATTAAATTTTAGCTACATAAGGATATTTAACAAGACTAAGCCTAAAGTTCACCTCAGTTTTTTTCTTTTTCTTTCGAAAGAAAGCAAGCTTTAGAAAGTAGCTTAGGACTACTAGCACTAAACTAAGACTTTCTTCCTTGAAATTGTCAAGAGTGGAGAATAATTGAAAAATATTTTCCTATCTGTGAAATTTAGTGCATATTACCTGAAATTACCTCTGGCAGAGTATGTGCTGTAAGATATTGAGAAACACTTGAAATCCATTCTTTACTTTGTCCAAAAAATTTTGTCCAGCTGTATACATTAAAAATTTGATCATGATGGCTTAATAAAATAAATATTATTTGTTCTTGTTGAATCAAAATCTGAAGGTAGAGAGTACCAGGTTGAGGCGGAAGCTTTATGAAGTCATCACTGAGCCAAATTTCTTCTAATGTTGTATTCAACCATCTTTAATATTGCATCCATCTTTGTAGAGAAAGAAGAATAAAAAGCATGAACCAAATGGTTGTAGCCAGCTGAGGATTTTTTTTTCCTGAGCATAAAAAGATATAAAGCTTATTCATCAGAGAGATTCCTGTTTCCACCTCATTGTTCAGGATCAGTTACTAACAAGTAACTCTCGTCTTCAAGGTGACCTGGGCAGGGAGGTGTGTTCCCTCAGCATTTGTTCTTGGAGCAAAACTGAGATCCTATTAATAAAGATAAGGGGATGAAGTGGTGTCTGTCACCTAGCATCCAAAATTTTTCTAGCTGGAGTTGCAAATTATCATCTTTGTACATTCTTCTATTGAGAGAAATTCTTGCCAGTTACTACTCAAAGTCACCTAACATAGAAATCCAGATACCATCAACTACACTGTATTCCTGTGTCTGTGCCATCACATATGATTGGACTTTGCAGGCTGGTAGGAGGTTTGAATTAACATGTCCTTCATGATGCATACTCAAATCTTACTGCTACCCAAGCTGCCTCAGTAGATCTCCTCTCCTTTTCCTCAGTTTTCTCCCTTCTCTAACACTTTCAACAGCCCCACAGTACCAGTCAAGCATGTATAACAGTTCTAAAATGTAGCAGTGATAGCAATGAAGGTGGACTGGATTTTACTAATCATTTTATTAAATGCCTTGATTCTTTATAATGTTATTTTGCTTGTTCAGACAAAGCAACAGTATGTGTTTGTGTGTGTGTTTGCGCACACACGTGCATTTTAAAGTTGCTCATCTAAGTGTATTCCGGGGTCATATCCTTACATGAATGATTTATCTCACTCAAATGCACAGAACAATATCCCCTCCAAAGTACTTTGAATATCTTAGAAAATGCAATTGAGAAAAATTGTGGCTCCCACGAGTATAAGGTTTTTAAAACTGTCTTTATGTTTTCCATTTTTCTGCAAAATCTAAGGCTTAATGTGGATAATCATGGTGGTTAAATTTTATCCAGAGAGATTATATACCTCTCAAGATGCAAACTGCCCTAGTCTACCATAACAGAATGAAATGCAGAAGAAAAAACGCTCATTTGATAAATTGAGATTTCTTATTTTTGTCTAAAATAATAAGAAAACCTACCAGAAGGGAATTTTTAAAATTCCAGTTTTCTTATACATACCTTAGATTTGTACTTTGCTAGAATGTATGCTATTTCATGTTAATATTAGTTGGTTTTTTATTGTGCTTAAATGATCCAAAAATATTTGAACATAAGTAATCATATTTAGTTCTAATTTTTATAAAGTAGTTAGATGATATATGTCTTAGTTACTTTTATTGATGCTGAGAAAAAATACCCACACTCAAAGTTAAAGAGGGAAAGGTTCATTTAGCTCATGGTTTGTAGGGGTTTCAGTCCATAATCTGCTGGCTCCAAGGCAAAGCGGCACAGGAGACAGGCATTGCGGAGGAAAAACAGCACACGGTGGGCAGAAGGTAGCAAAGCAACAAGAGGTGACCACAGCTCTCTCTAGCCCTTATGTCTTATCCAGGCTACCCAGGATGGGTAGCACTCACACCCTACATCCTAGTACCCTTGATCCTAGTACCCAAGAATCCATTCCAGCATCACACACTCTAGATTCAGCCACCTCTGAAACAACCCTACTTATGACTAATGAGGCTTTGAGGGAACATCTAGGCACAAATTGTACAATATGTTACTGGTTACATTTTACAGATCAAATTAAAAATATCCAAATGATAGGTGACAGAAATACAATTTCTAAATGCCAACTCCTAGAAAAAATATCCTTTTACTTAATAAAATTAAGTCTGAACTGTTGTAAGTATTGAAAATGAGCATAACATCCCATAACTAGATGTCTCATTCACACAAATTCCCATACAAGGGATAAATCTTCAAGTTCCACCAGGAGAAAAAGTTCTTCTCTTTGTAATGTGGGAGGTAAGCTTTCAGAGACTAAATCTAATAGAAGGAGGAAGAATTAATTGTTCCTCAAAGCTATAACTTTAAGTATTTTGTTTCAGTATACTTCTATTCTGAAATCAAAACATTCTCCTTTTTTTCTAAGAATTTTCAATGTTAGCTGGAAAAAATTGTTTTCTTTCTTCTTCAAATTACCTGGTCCTATTTTTATGAAGTGATAAATTTTGGCCCATGTGGATGGGCAAATGTATTGCAGTCACTTACTGAAATCTCAGCCTTCTTCGCGCTAACATGTGGTATACTGATTGTGAAACTGATCGAGACATATTGATTATCACATATTGTTTTACAAATGTACCTCTCAACATGCAGATCCACACTGAAAGGCACAACGATGTGACTGTGATGACTGGCATCCTCCTGTCCCTTATGAGGAACCGTGTGGATGCTATGCCAGACTTCTCCAGCAAACCATCCCTCAGGTCCCTGCATCTGGGCAGGTTCCGCAGGGATTGGAAGCTGTTGGGTCAGAGGAAACGAGAACTGTGAAGTTAGGTGGATTAGCAGATGAAAGCAAAGAGAGTGGTGACATGAGGATGATCAAAGAGAATCTTATCTGAGTATCCCAATCAATGATCAGTCTCTGTGCTTTGGTTTCTGTCCTCTTCCCAGTCTATTCTCTTCTCATCAGTCAAAGTGAAGCCATTAAAATTTAAGCAAGATTGTATAATTCATCCCATCAAACTCTGCAGTGATCGCCATCTCACTTGGAGTGAAGTCCAAAGTTCATGGTCTAAATAAACTCAGCAAACACTAATTCTGCCCTCCACTTTTGACAATCTGTTTCAAAGACACTGGCTGCATTTCAACTCCTCAAATGTAACAGCAGTGTTTCTACTGCAGCCTTCTCAGCGGCTTGGCCTGAGCAGCTCCACTGCTGGGGACTGTGATGATTTTTCTCTCATTTTATTCTCGTCTCTGCTAAAAAGGAACTTGATTCAAGTGAGGTTCCCTGGACACCCTGTGGAGCGTCTCCCTCCACCATCAATCTTTAATGCTCTACTGTTTTTCCTTCATGGCACTCGTTACCCCTACAAATATCATCAATTTCTTTGCTTTCTGCCTCAGTTTTCTTCCCAAAACCCCCAATAATTTTAAGCCATATTTCAGCAAGGACTCTGCCTCTGGTTCACTGATATATCCCAGAAAATGAGAGCAACACATCACACCATAAACTTTGTGCCATTCACTATCAGTCAGTGAGAAAAAAAGTCATTTGCTTTTGCATTCATCAGCACTGCATCTCTGTGACAAAATACCTGACAAAAACAATTTAAAAGAAGAAAGATTCATCTAGGCTCGTAGTTTTAGAGGGTTCAGTCCTTGAGTAGTTGGGTCCAAGGCGGAAATATTATAGCAAAAGTACATGATGGAAGATAATGACTCACTTCACGGCAGTCAGGAAGCAGAGAGAGTCAGGAAGAGCTGAAGGAAAAGTACACCCTTTGAAGTTGCATGCCAGTGACCACTTCCACTAATTAGTCCCCATCTCCTAATAGGCCACATGAGAACGGAGTCATTGCTATGTGAATCCGCTGATGAGGTCAGTTTCCTCACTGTCAGTCACCTCTCCAGGTCCCGCCTCCGGACCCTGCTGCTCCAGGGGTCAGACCCTGAATACATGAGCCTGGAGTTCTTTATATTAAAACCTTAACAACCTTTAAAAGTTCAGAAAACATGCAAAAGTCTAGCAAAAAATCATGACTTTGGGGGTTGGTCAAAATAGGAATTTAAACCTAACGTGAAGACTTGTTAAATAAATCAGTTGTGTTACTTTCATCCCTGCTTACCATTTGTTCCAGGGGTTAATAAAACCAACCTCACAAACTGACTTCATGACTAAATGCATACTACGTATAAAGCAAATGCTACTTAAATATAGGATTACTCTCCTTAATTGGACTTACTCCCTCTATCAGTGTTGTGAAACTTTTAGAGACCCAGTGGACAAACTGTTTGTGACCTCCTCACCTTGGGCTGCTACTCCTTTCCAAGCCTGCTCTTGGCCTTATGTGTGCTGTTATCCTATGCTTGGCTGCTGGGGCAAAGCTGGAGTGAATCGGCTCACTTGCCGACAGAAAGGTCAGCATATGTAGACTTTGTTTGGGATTAAAAGAATAATAAGCTAAAAAGAAAACCAGTTAAAAGGCCAGAAATGTAATTCACATGGTTTCACTGGGACAATTTGCATATCTCTTTAGTGGTATTCAGTTTCTCAGAAAAGGAAGATGAAAAGGAGCTAACATCATCAATAACTGGGATGAATCCATCCTGTTACTTATTTTATTCTCTTTTAATTGTATAAACCATGTAATCTTTCCATTTTACAGATGAGAAAACTGAAAATCAAAGGAGTGAGATAACACATTCAAGAACTGTCGGGCAGACACAGAACAGATTCCCATTTAAGACCTGTCTGCCATTCACCGTCCTGCACCATGATAAGATTTTCAGTACAATAACAAGAAAGTATTTAGCACCTCTAAACTAACAACCAGAATCAATTGAATTAGACAGGATTTATCAACACCAGTGACAGAGGAGGGTCTGGTAGCACAAGAAATTGGGAGGAAGTAACCCTGTTTTGCAAAGATCAACCTTCAAATGAAACTGCAAGAATTTCTGTTGCTTTAAAACATTGTACTCTAGACTGTTTTGTAATAAGAAAAAGAAATTAGTAGGTTTTTTGTGCAAAATGAAATATGTTTTGATTTATAAAAGTGGACTAGAAATAATAAATGGGTGATTTTTTTCAGTTGACCTAGCAGAGAGGTTCTAAGGTAAAAGAACATTTAATAAAGTTTGGGGGCCACAGAAAAATATCTAGTTTTTTTTCCTGGTCTCTTAGAATAGCGGTGAATTTGTAAATTTACTATACTCTGACCTTCTACGTAGGCTTCCTCACTTTGTTTCTGTTCTTCAATTAGTTCCTGTCCTGAGAATGAATAATTCAATAACTTTCATCCCCAAACTGAGACATATTTCTTTGGATATGTTATTACAGCTACTATGGTTGTAAGCTAGTCTTCTTGCCCAGGGATAATATTGATGATGACAATGATGATATCAATGGTAGCTATAATAGCAATAATTCTGATAATGATATTAAAATGATAATAATCATATAAATGTGGGAAAATGACATTTTGCTGCTTACTTTCTGACAAACATTTCCAGAAGCATTTTACAGGTATTACCTAATGTAGCCTCACAACAAATTCATGATATAGGTACTATTGTTTTCATCTCCATTTTGAGGATGAGAAGCAGAGCGCAGGTAAGAAAGCAAGTTGCTCCAGGGCCCACAGTGGGAGAGGAGGGTGGGTGAACTCCCACGCAGGGAGCCGGGCACCGTGGCCTGCGCGCTGACCCACCGAGCCGCGCTCCTGTGTAGCGGTGGCTGAACATCTTCCATGCCGCCCGACTCTGATCTTTGCTGATTTTGCCATTTCAGTGCACAAAAAAGAAATTTTATTTTCTTGCTTTCAAGTTATGATGAGGATTAGCCGAGGTGCAACTTTGTGTTAGACACCACACATCAGCAATGTAATGGTCACATTTTCAGAAGGCGTGTGTGACTTACTCATGGATATGTGTGTCAGTTTCAGGTTTAAAAGGTAGTGTAGAGTGCTACATGATGTGGTTTGGGAAGCATGAAATATGGGGGCATTTCAGACATTTCTTGGTTTGTGAAATAAGGTTTGAGAGTGTTCAGGATTGGAGAGCCTGTGCCTGAAGTAAGCCTACCTGCCACCCCTAAATCGCTCTAACAAGCCGGCACCCGCGTCAGGAGGCAACGGTAAAACAGCTGAGCAGAATGGAGGGCACTCTCTAATCTAATCCTGGGCGTGTCCGCGGTCTGACTGGAGGAGAGCCTCTGTGCGTAGGGTGGATTTTGAACTGTCTTTCAAGGAATAACAAGAAACCTTGTGCTATATATTTCTAGAGAAGTTTCGCTTTTCTACTTCTTATACTTTGTTTTTCCCTTAGGAAAAGAAAGAAAAAATAAAAGAAAAGAAAATGAAAGAATACCTTTTATTCCTCTATCATCCTAACATAATTTCTCTATTAACTTATGTGGAATTGAAATATATCTGCCCCAAGAAAATCGAAGAAATACAAAACTCATTATAAAGAGTGTGAATGTTGAAAACAGGAATAATGATGCTAACTGAGAACTTCAGAAACCATGAATCTCATAATGATTATTTTCGTGCGTTTCAAATATTGTGCACTTGCTGCCTTTCTCAGGCAGAATCTTACGATACAATGATGGAGAGGGCGGAAGAGATTTTGTGGGTATTTTACGTGCGAACCTGTTTATTCAGTTATGATTGCAAGTACTGTTTATCAAGGGTTTTTTTTTTCTTTCCTTTTTTTTTTTTTTTTTCTTTGCAGCACCTGGGATTGAACTCACAACTTCACGCCTGCCAGACAGGCACTTAAAAGCCATTGAGCCGAACTCCTGGCCCTGTGAGCACTGTTTATAAAGCCGTTCTGCATCTCCCTACTGGATTTGGTTTCGTGTTTTTTACCTTAAAACCCAGTGTGTTGACTTTTCACAGCTGTTCCTTTATATGCTGTTGATCTTTCTGTGGTTGTTTTAAATATTGCTGGCCATTAACATATTTTGAAAGAGTGGCTTTGTGTATTGTATCTTTGTAGATGAACTCTATAAGTATATATATGACTAGAAATTTTTTTTCTTTAAATGAAACTCCTTCAGGTATAGTCTTGTTTATACAATGGCAACTCCTAAATAAAAATATTTCGAAGCATCACACTGCCTTACAGTGGATTTAGGAATATATAGTGTTTCCCTTATTAAGTGTGAGAAACAAAGTTGTGTATACCTGAGAAAACGCCTCATATTCTTCTTGATGTCGAATCTTCAAAATTAAAACTGAAGGTTAATAATTTTGGATTTCACTCAGGTTAATAATAATGGATGGCTTTTTATCAGAAGAGGGAGAGACTTACTTTTCAGCTATGCAGTTCATCATATATGCAGTACAAATATATATAAAAGAAAATTATCTCTTTTAAACTAGTTAGACCAAGTTATCATTTTCCTTGAGATATCAAGTTATAATTTCTTAGTAGTAATACTGCAAATCATAAAATATTTAAAAGTGAACTTCATGGTTTTGGAAATTTCTAGGAATATATATGCTTTTCATTGTCCTTTTACAGCCAATTTCTGTTCTAATATTATCTTTCTTGTAGTCTGCTATAGTCTCAGAAAAATAAGCCAATAAACACAACAATTTCACTGGCTTCCTTTCCTCCCTCCCTTTCTTCCTCTCTCCCTCCTCTCTCCTCTTCCTCTTCTGCCTTTTGGGGTGCTACAGATAAAACCCAAGGCCTTCGCACTGAACTGTATTTCCAGCCCTTTTAATTTTCATGTTGAAAGAGAGTCTTGCTAAGTCTCCCAGGCTGGGCTTGAGCTTGTGATCCTCCTTCCTCAGTCTCCCAGAGTGCTGGAATTTCAACTGTGCACCACCAAGCCTGGCTTATTTTCACACACACGCACGTGCATGCACATTTTATGAGTCCATTAGTGGATTAATAGGCAAAAATGTATATATACCAATCCAATGTCATTCAACCTTCAGATAACATGAAATTCATCCATGTGGCAACATGGACGGACCTAGAGGTCTCCCAGTAAGTGACATAAGTCAGAAACAGAAAGTCAACACCAGAGGATTTCATGTCGGAGTGCAATCTGTGAATGAGTAATTCATACTTTGGGTGGTCAGGGAAAGGGTTCAGGTCACATTGGCCAGTGCTTGAGTCACTTCAGTGACTTACACATCCACCCAAGGTTGCTTCACGACCTTCACAGTTCTTTCTCTTACGGATAGAAACACAGCTGCCCGTATTCCTTTCTCCCCGACTTGAATGTCCCAAGCATCAGTGTGGTCTCTAGGATGAGAGGTCTCGGAACCACTGAAGTCTCGTGTCTTCCTGGGGGAGCTGTAGTTAAGGACGCCAGTGTCTCCTCGAGTTCTGCTGCACACAGGTGTCCACTTTCAATGCACGCTGAGATCTCCATGCTCGAACCAAACCCCCTTTTCTGTACTTTTCAGACTCAAAGCTAAATACATTTTCTAGACCATAATTTTGGCTTAAATAAATTATCTTTTTGTTTTAAGCAACTCAAATAATTTTTTAGCAGTAAATGGACTATGTATGATGTTCTTTTGTTGAAGTGTACACTTGGCAGTTGATTCAGTCTTAGATTCACAGAACAACAGGTCCTTAACAAATACAGATTTTCCATAGGTCCCAAAGCTGCTCTGCCCCAGTTACACCCCTTATTTGGACAAAATTGGATTAGGAAAGTTGCCTTCCCACCTGTTGTTTTGGATGGTATCAAGATTAAAAAATCCTTAAACAATATTGAGAAATGGATTAAAAAATAATAAATACAGAAAATTTCTCCAAAAATGAACAATGAAGGCATTAAAATCCAAAATAGTTAAGCAGACACCTTATTAGAAAAAGTAAATCATCATTAGGGAAGTCACCTCAACCATGAGATACCCAAAGTAAGACAGAAAGCGTTTTTCTGTTAGAGGGAGGAGTGAGTGTGGTTAGGAAGCTCTCTGTGAGGAGGAGCTGAGCAGTGCTATTGGACAGTCAGGGCCACAGTGAATTTGCCTGAAGTCTGTCCACTCCCCTGTGGAGCCCTGCATGGAGCGAGAGGGTGTGGGCATTTCAGTGCTTGTTTACAGGCAAGAAAAGTTTCAGGAAGCTGAATGACAGAGAAAAAGCCGACAAAATTCACTCAAGATGCTGGGTTTCCTTTTCAGATTGGACAATGGGAACAAAGAGGCCAGATAATCATGTTTGAGGAAGAAATGCAGATTCAGAGAACCTTTTGATAGGTAAATAAGGGAACCATTTGAGAATCTGATTCATGACACATAGACAAGGGTGGTTCCTTGCAGTAAAGCTATTTCCAGGAACAAAGGGCTAGGAGATGTTTTAAGCATCTAAATCTAGAATCTTTTAGATGTTAGGCAGTGATACTTGGAGAAGCCGTGTTTGGATATGATGGTAGAGACCGTGCAGGATCCTGCAGACCCTAGACTTTGAGTTGGATAAAGGGATGGGAACGAATGCTGAGTTTGTTTCTAAGGGGAAATGGGAGAGTGTTTTGTGTTTGGAGAACTCGTAGGGTGAGGCATGGATGCTTCAGGGCCAGAGAAGCCAAGTGTGCAAAGGAAGCAAACTCTACCATAGACTCAGGATCTCTTCCACCTAGTTTGCTCATTACTGGCGAGTGAATTCCCAGACCTCTTGGTGTATAACTCGTCTCCTGTACTAACACTGACCGAGGAAATATGAGTGAAGTGATGGAATCTTCTTCCAGGTGCATCTCATGCAAACCTCCCACACATGATCTCTCTTCCCTCAGTACCTGACTGCTTACCCAAGTTTGATGTGCTTGACAGCCTCTTATTGGAAAAGGGGAAAGGGTCTAATGTTTGGCCACAGTATTTTAAAGTGATTAGTTGAGTTACATTCTTCAGCATTATCTTCTTTAAGCAGAACCAAACGTTAAAAAAAAAATCTAGGCTCAAAATTTCTCAAGGTTAAAATAGGACCAGTAGAGTCTGATTTAAAATTACATATATTAGATTATTTTGCCTATACCATAATGCTTCCAGCTCAAAATTTCCAGCTATCATATGAAGTATTTCTTCTCTGTCAGTGTCCCTTTGGTTGATAATGCTATAATAATCATCACCATTCTCATCATTGATTTAACAGCATTGTTATTATCATTGTCATTATCATCATCTGGCATTTAGGAAGCACTTGCTACATAACCAGAATAGGACTAGATGTCTGTCATGTGCTACCCCACACCCTCATTATCAGGCTTTTTTATAAAATCCCATTTATCATTTGTCGATTTCCCTTTTATGTGCCAACAACTGGGCCATAGTTTTGGCATACGTTTTTTCCCAGACTTTACAATAATCATCTCATTAACATCAGATGCTTACAATTTACAGTGCCATTATGCCCCTGGAAGTCAATCAAAAATTAAAAATGTGTTTACTATGCACACCTAACCTACTAAACATCACGGCTTAGCGACCATGCAGTGGTGGGGTGTTGGTTGTTTCCCATGTGATCATGGGGCTGACTGAGGCCTGAGACTCTGCTGCTTCCCCGTGTTGAAGGGGGGTTCTGAACACACCCAAAGCCTCAGAAAAGATCAAAATTCAACAATAAAAGTACAGATACTCCCAACTTAGCATGGTTCAACTTGATTTTTTTTCCATTTTACAATGGTATGAAATGATCTACATATAATATTGGAAAACTATATTGAATTGGGAATCTTTATCTTCACCATGCCATTGATTTATGGGGAGCTATTCTCTCCCAACGCTGGGCAGCGACAGTGACCATGAGCTCCCAGTCAGCCAGGCAGTTACAGTGGGAAACAACTGAGCAGGTCCTGTGTGGGTAAGCGCTTATGTTAGTGGGTTACGTGTATTAAATTCATCTTTGCTTGCCATATTTTCAATGTGTAATAGGACTGAACTCCATCACAAGTCAAGGAATAGCTATGTTTTCTATTAACTGTATATCTATGCCGTACATTCTAAAGTCAAATTTTCCAACATAGACCATATACTGGCTCATAGAACATGCTTAAGTAAATGTAAAGGAATTGAAATTATCCCATGCATACTATCAGATGATAGGGCAATGAAACTGAAAATCCATGCCAAAGGAAACCACAAGAACTTCATCAACGTGTGGAAATTAAACAGCACCCTACTGAATAATCAATGGATCGCAGATGAAATTAAAGGAGAAATTAGACAGTTTTTACAGTTGAATGACAATGACAGTACAACATACCAGAACTTGTGGGACACAATGAAAGCAGTCTTAAGAGGGAAATTTATAAGGGCAAATACCCATATCAGGAAAACAGAGCAAGTTCATGGAAGCAACTTAATGTTGATCCTAAAACTTCTAGAAAAAGAAGAGCAGGTGAAACCAAAAGCTTATACAAGGGAGGAAATTATAAAGATCAGAGCAAAGATAACACTCTGGAGACTAAAAACCAATACAAAAATCAATGAATCAAAGAGTTGGTTCTTTGAAGGATTAAATAAAATTGACAAACCCTTGGCCAACCTTTTCAAGAAAAGGAAAGAAAATATTCAAATCCATGCAATTAGGAATGAAAAGGGTAAAATCATAACAGACCTTGCAGAAATCCAGAAAACCATCTATACCTACTTTGAAAATTTATATTCTAATAAAATGGAAAATACAGAAGAAATGGATAGATTCCTAGACACATATAAATTACCAAAGTTGAATCAAGAAGATATAAAAATCCTAAACAACCCAATATCAATAAATGAAATTAAGGATGTAATTAAAAACCTGTCAACAAAGAAAGCCCAGGTCCCGATGGATTCACTGCTGAATTCTACAAGAAATTTAGTGAAGACCTAACACCACTACTTTTCAAACTCTAATGAAATTGAAAGGGAAGCAAGACTCCCAAATTCATTCCTGGAGTCAAGCATTACTCTGATTCCAAAACCAGAGAACGACTCAACTAAGAAAGAGAATTACAGACCAATTTGCCTAATGAACAGTGATGCAAAAATCCTCAGTTAGATACTGGCAAACAGACTGCAGCAAATCGTCAAAATATTGTACACCATGATCAAGTGGGATTCATCCCAGGAATGCAGGGATGGTTCAACCTATGTAAATCCATAAATGTAATACATCATATTAACAGGGCCAAGGATAAAAATCATATGATTATCTCAATAGATGCAGAAAAAGCTTTTGACAAAGTCCAGCATGCATTCATGATAAAATCTCTACAGAAAATTGCAATAGATGGTCTCTAACTCAATCTGATAAAAGCCGTCTATGACATACCAACATCATAAGAAATGAACAAAAACTGAAACCTTTCACTCTCAAATCAGAAACAAGACAAGGATGTTCACTGTCTCCACTCTTATTTAACATAGTCCTGGAACCTTTAGCCAGAGTAATTAGACAAGAGAAATAAATGAAAGGAATAAAGATAGGAAAGGAAGAAGTCTAACTAGCATTGTTTGCCGATGACATGATACTCTACCTAGAAGATCCCAAAAATTCCACCAAAAGACTTCTAGATTTAATAAGTAGATTTGGTAATGTAGCTGATTACAAAGTCAATACTCAAAAATCAATAGCCTTCTTTTATACAAATAACAATCTCACAATAACTTTTACAATAGCATCAAAAAAATTAAATACATAGGAATCAATCTAATGAAAAGATGTAAAAAACCTCAGTATCGAAAATTACAGTGCTCTGAAAAAGGAGATTGAAGTGGATATTAGAAAACGGAGAGATATGCCATGCTCTTGGGTAGGAAGAACCAATACAGTGAAAATGGCTATTCTTCCAAAACTGTTATACAAGAGTCAATGCAATCCCAATAAAAATTCTAATAGCATATCTCACGGAATTAGAGAAAACAATCCTAAAATTCATCTGGAACCAGAAGAGACCTAGAATTACAAAGACAATCCTGGGCAGCAGAGACAAGACAGGGGCATCACAATTCCTGAGTTGAAATTATACTATAAAGCTACTGTGATAAAAACAGTGTGATACTGGTAAACAAACAAAAAACAAACAAACAAGCAAACAAGCGAAAAGACCCGAAGATCAATGAAATAGATTAGAAGATGCAGAAACAAGTGCAGACTCACTAAGCTACCTTATTTTTGACAAAGGTGCCAAACACATTCATGCTAAGAAAGATAACCTCTTTAATAAATGGTGTTGGAAAAACAGGCTTTCCACATGCTGAAGATTAAAACTGGATGCATATGTTTCAGCATGTACTAAATTAAAAGCTGAGTGGATTAAAGAGCTCAACATTAAAACAGAAACATTAAATCTCCTGGAAGATAGATTAGGTAAAACTCTTGAAGATACTGGTGTAGGCAAAGACTTCATGAATAAAGCCCAGATTGCACAAGAACTATCACAAAAAATCAACAAATGGAATCTCATCCTATTGATAAGCTTTTGCACAGGAAGAGAAACCACCAACAAAATGAAGAGACAACCCACAATGTGGGAGAAAATGTTTGCCAGCTGTCCCTCAGATAAAGGATTATTATCGAGAATGTATAAAGAAGTTAAAAAAATCAGTCCTCCAAGATTTAAAGACCCAATCCAAAAATGGGCATCTGAGGTGAACACACACTTTTCATATGAAAAAGTACAAACAGCAAATAAATATGTGAAAAAATGTTCAACAGCACTTGCTATTTGAGAGATGCAAATTAAAACAACACTGAGATTCCACCTCACCCCAGAAAGAATGGCTAATATTAAGAAGTCAACCAATAACAAGTGCTGGAGGGGCTGTGGGGAAAAAGGAATCCTCTGTTGTTGGTGGGAATGCAGGCTGGTGCAACCACTGTGGAAGTCAGTGTGGAGATTCCTCAAAAATCGAGGATTGGATGTCCCATTTAACCCAGCTATTCCCCTTCTGGGTATCTTCCCAAAAGAAGTAAAAACAACATACTACAGTGATATATGTGCACCTATGTCTACAACAGTGCAGTTCATAACAGCCAGATCTTGGAAACTACCTAAATGCCCATCGACTGAGGAATGGACAGAAAAGATGTGGTATTTCTATGTAATGGAACACTACTCAGCTATAAAGAACAATAAACTGGACACCTTCATACTTAAATGAATGCTCCTTGAGAATATACTTATCGGTTAAATAAATGTCCTACGTATGTAACCATCATATTGTTGCACTTGTGTGACAAACTGAAAAACTATGTGTATGTTTATGTATATGTATATTAAAATTATTTAAGATAGTTAAAGAAAAAGAATTTTGAGTGAAAAGTAGTTTTCACAGGGTCATTTTCAGATTTCATTTTTACTGTGAATTGTTCTTTTAAAAATAATATAGCATTCATAACATTTGTATTTCTTGCCAACATTTTTCTAATTTCTATATATTCTTTTTTGTTATGCAATTTAAAAAAAGTCAAAAAGTCATTAACACTAACCATGGTAAGTCTGGAGCCATCTGCAGTAGCTATTCCTAATTTGCTGAAGCAAAAAGTCAAATTTGGATTATTAAGAAACAAATCAGTGTTAACATAGCTTTTATGTAGCCAAGATATATTCAAACTCAATATAGGGCTCTATCATTTTTTTTCAGAAAACTCTGTCACTTTTGGTATATGCTAGCAATATGTAATAATTACATTCTTCTTGTGGAATCAGTACACATACATATCACATCTTACTCACTGTGTTTCTCTTACCTTCCCTGACCTCCCTCTTCCCACGCTTGATGCCCTTTACATCTCCACAAAGATGAGCTCTCGCTCTTCTAGCAGGTCTCTTTTACCTTGGTTTTTACAAGACAAGTGCTCTAACCCTTGAGCCATGGAGCCACTATCTTTATTTTGCCTTTTAACTTATTTATATTTAGTGTTTCTAGAATTAATTATATTTAGTGTCTATTCATATTTACCCTTCTGTATCTGACTTACTTTACTTAAGATTACAGTCTCAAGATGCACTCATTTTTCTTAAAATGACTCAGATTTCCATCTATCCAAATATCCATTTTATGAATAAATTTATATGTATCTACCTATCTATCTGCATCCCTTTTTATCTATTCATCTGTTGCTGAGCACATAGCCACTTCCAACACTTACCTGATATGAATGGGGCTCTTGTGAACTTTTTCTTTGGTTGCCTAATTGACCCTGACTGCAACTCCTTAAAGTGGGTAATTCCTACAGGAGAAACAATTGAGTCACGTAGGAGTGACAGAACTCAGGACTCCAAGCATCTTGGAAGGGCTGAGGCACAAATGTGCTTGTTCTGCCAGTGCCTTTTACATCTCATTACAAGCCTGACCTTCTACAGAAGCTTTCTCTGCCTGGACGGCAGTGCTCTGTAATTCACACATGCTCATAGCTGGAGATGACATTGACCAGGCTTCTGATGTGACAAATTGTTTCATTGGCTTAGAGGAGGCAACTTTGCAAAGCATCATGATTTTACTACATTTTGTAGCACAAGACACATGGCTCAGCATGGGAATTTAAAATTCTTTTTATATCTTTATCAGTGCATGTTGGCAGTACATCATGATTGCACTCATTATGGAGAATTGGTACATGTACATAACACATCTCAATTATTTTTTTCTTTTCCTCCACCCCCTTTTTGCCAGCATCAGAATCATTTATTTATAAGTCTTTATAAAATTAATTATCTTATGCCAGATTTAATTAGAGGCAGTGATTTTGGCCACATGTGGAAGGGTAGAGAAAAAGTAGATGTTATGAAAAGAAGAGAAGTACACTTTTCATTCTCACAGAACATCTTATTTTTTCTCTGCTGCTAGAGCTGAACCAAACTAGCAGCATGGTGCTGTTACTCAGCATTCTGTCACCACAACAGATACCTGTGATGAACAAGTTAGAGTGACGGAGGGTCTGCGTTGACTGACAGTTTGTATGTTCCAGTTTTGGTGACTGAGGCCTGTTGCCTTTGGCCTGGGACAGGGCAGCACTCACAGCAGGGAGCACACGCCCACCTGATCATGACTGGACAGCAAAAGGAGAGTGGAAGGGGCCAGGGTTAATGACCTAAGATCCTCCACTAGGCCTCTCCCCCTGAGGGTTCAGACACCTCTAACATGCACCACAGACTGGAGACCAAACCTTCGATAAATGGCTTTGGTAACTGTTAAGATCCAAGCTGTAACCGCTGTGTATGCCACTGACTAGCAGGAGTAGAAGGGCATCTACACCTCTAGCTCACCTCCATTCCCAATCATCTTGGAAATGAAATGTTGCTTCTTCAATTTACTACTTACAGTTATGCCTGGAGTCCTAATTCTACTCAGGAAAAGGATAGAATTTAAGTGATGGTAGTGGATGGCGACAAAGCAGGCATCCTTACTTGGAACCATGGATGCCTATGGATCTGAAGATCCTGAGCCATGTAGGTCTTTCTCTCACCATCCGTCCTGGGAAGATGGGGAGAAGATTCCTCAGACCCTTAAGAATGGGCTGCATCAGTGATGAATCTTTGCAGAGGTGCTGGCTGCACGTATTTAATCTCTCAACCTGGGCTGATTTGCTTGGAATGTGTGGTCTTTTCATATTTCCACTGGCATTTGTGGCTGCCAAGAAGTATGAAATCACTATGGCCAATCCAAAAAGCCCATTTCATGATGGCCAGTTAAGAATGTGTGGAAACAGTGATATCACATAAGCCCAGAACTCCTGCAAGTATTGTTAAAAATGATGTATAGCACAACAGGATAAAGAATCCCCCATCAGAGCAAATCCGTCCTACTTTGCAGCCCCTCTCACTGAGACAGATAATGTGGCATGAAGATCTGTCACTTTTCTCAGCCTGTGCCATGTAGAAAGATGGGAAAGGGAGGAGCGAACATCTCACATGGGAATGGTAAGGGGGAGGTAGACAATCAGCACTACCAAAAGGCAGCCCACAATCTGGAACACAAATGCCATAAATTCACAAGCAAAGCATTATTAAAAATTTCCAGCCCCATAAACGCTGCCATTAATCACTTCCAAATTAACCTGATGTGAGTTAAATTATTGCAAGTTCCTGTGTAAATTAAATCATTATTAGTTGCAGGGTTTTTTTCTTGTTGGTATAGGCAGCAGCTGAGAAGGAAGGGCTAGAGAGGCCTACTGGCTTCAATTTACAAAAGAGGGTTTAAGGGGAAAAGGATTTTTGCTTGATTACAAGACCAAACCCACTTCGTAGTATAATACCGCGGTAATTGTAGCCATACATTATAACGTGTCATAAGCCCAGGAACAAAGCTCAGCCGCCTTTCGTGAGCAGCAGCAAGGATGGAAGGAAAGCAAGTGAACGAGGCAATGGATTTCATTCTCCTTATTCCACTAGAGAGCAGTGTTCTTTTGTACAAATCAGGTAAATTTTTCTGCAAAGAACCTGTGAGGGAAATCTTCTGTATAAGAGGTTTTAATACCAACAGAAAAGTCTTTCCCTCACTGTAAAGCTATCCATCCTGACTGATAGATGCATACAGAGTTTTTTTCCCCATGAAAGTCACTCTTAATTGAAGTAAGTGTACTTCTGATATCTTCTTTTCCATTGACAAGTGTTGATGATTCAAAATAGAGGTTGCCAATTAAAATTACATCCTATAGTACCATTTTAGGTGACAATCTTCTGCCCAAACAGATATTGATGATCAATCATTCATTATCTTTATATTTAACACAAGGACATTGATAATAGCTTTTTAATTATACCTAAAAATAGTCAAGGGACAGCAGTAACCAGCAATGTCCAGGACAGCAGTGAAGGCAGGCTAAAGAGTGTAGAGGAGAAATGTTTGTTTTGAAAAGTTGTCTTCTGACCCACTCATTGACAATATTTTGATCTCATTATCCTGTGAGTACTTTTATTGATACTGCTGAAAACAGCAAGTTTGCATGGTACATATTTGTCTGCCTCTCTGAAAGAAAATATTTTGTCATAGGCAACTTGGCCACAACTCCTTGATGGAGCAGTTGACATTCCCAGAAGTCCAGGGCCATGCCAACAGTAGCGGAAGTCTGCCTCTCCATTTCATGTTGTATAAACACAGTCTAACCCTTCGGTCTTAAGCACAGAGAAACAAGCATGACAAACTAGTGAGTCTTTGTGCATCTGTGTACAACTGACTGCCTCTCTTGCTCGATAAGAATTAAATTGTGGAGTAATTTTGGTTTCTCCTAGAAAGAAATGAATATGTGCTTAAGTATTTAGAATCATCAGAGAGCCTTTTCTGTATTCCTAACTACAAATCAATGTCACCTGAAGTGTGGTTCCCTTCGGACGCAGCCCCATTACTCTTCATTTGCTTTTAGTATTCTTGGTCTGCTACCCCACATCATTTTGCTATTTTTTTTCCTTAAACAGACAGAATAATAAAGTTGTGAACAAAAATATCTTAGGAGAAAAATAAATGGAGGAAAATTTGAAGCATGACAAACAATAGAAAAGTCTCCTCACAGCATTTGCCAGGTGAATTTAGAGAAATCAGAATATAGAAAACATTAAGTTTAACATCAGCAGATCCTGGGATTTATTTTAGCTCGCTAATTTTTGCCTAAAGCTGAACTTTTTGATACAGTAAATGCAGGGAATATAATATTCCTTAACCAAAGTATGGCTGAGTTTCCTGAAATTCAAATCCTGGTAGCATGAGGAACACTTTTTCACATGAGATCTGGCATATACAAAAAACTGAATGAGCAGGTGAATTCAAAAATGATTGAGAAAGGAGGCAATAATTCCTTCCATTCCAACTATTTTAATGTCAAATTCTTGCAATTCAGCTACAAGACTTCATTTGTATTGCAAAAATCTGAAGCTTTAATAATTAGGCATCAAAAGCAGTACAGAAACCTTCAAGGAATAAGAATTCTGTGTCATAGTCACTGTCCTGTCACTGAGACAAAATACCCAGCACCTACAATTAAAAGAAGAAGAGGCATTTTTGTTGTTGTTGTTGTTGTTTTTGTCACTCATAGTTTCAGTCCGTAGTTGGCTGACTTCAAGGCAGAGGGATATGGAGGAAAACAGACGCCCATCCGTGGCATCCAAGAAATGGAGAGAGAATGGAGGAGCCGTCAGCTTTCCAGGTCATACTGCCAGTAACAACCCCCCACAGACTCCACTGCCTAAGAGCACATTCAGCCACTGAGCTCATCAGTGATGACCTGAATGGATGAATCCACAGAAGATACAGCACCCCATGATCCAGACGCTTTCCAAATGCACAAGACTTCGTGGGGAGACTTTAGATCTAAACCATAATACTAAATACGAGACCTGGGTGTGGGTCATAGCTCCATGATATATTCTGTGTTACATCAGACAAAGCTTTCGCAGCCTCACCATCAGCATTTATATAAACAACAAAATTTGACAGTGCTTCCTTTCCAACACTGCATGGACAACCAATTACTATGTACTTTGCTTAAAATAGATAATCAGAAATGGAGGAAAATATCTCTAAGCAACTGGCATTTCTCAAACAGAGGCATGATCTATCATTTTTATGTTAAATCTTTTAAGTTGAGTTTTTAAAAAAATAATCCAGAATAAATGTTAAAGTATTGGAATTCTTTGTCCAAAAGAACATTTTATACCCACCTTTGAAAACAAGGTAGCTAAATAATCCATTAAGAAAAACACCCAATTCTTGAACTTTTTGAATATCTGAACTCTAGATGGAGTACAAAGAGTGTCAAAAGTTGTTTTGTTTTGTTTTGTTTTTAAAGATTGGAAAGTTACTGAACAACCTGGAAACGCATATGCCCATTTTGGTGGGCAAGTTGTTAATATGTTTGGCAGTCTCAGAAATATTCTTAGACCTTGAGATAGTAATTCTATTCCAAGAAAAGTGTTCTAGAGGAATGACAACCAGAAATTCGCCATCGAAAGCTCACATACAAGGCTGTTTATAACATTTTTTTTTTGCAATAGTGAAAAACTGGATACAATTTAAATGTCTAACAACAAGAGCTTAGTTAATTATATTGCATTTCCTTACAACAGTCTATTGTGAAGACATTAAGGCTATATTTTTAAATAGTGTTCAATGACATAGAAAATGCTATAATATAAATTTAGGTGAAAAAGTAAGATATACAACTGAATTTATAATGTGATGTCAATTTTATAAAATTGGGAATTTCACATAATTAATCTTATTCAACATATTTTAAGTAGTCAACCAAAATATTGTAAAACCATTAAGAAGTAAAGATAAGTAAATTGAAAACTTATGAATAAAATGTTTTCCATTTTCCCCATGTGCCTCAAGTTCAGATTAATAATCACGAGTTTAGAAAGCTACAGTCTACAATTACATAAGATTTTAATTTACTTCTCCACATATTTTGCTTTTCTCTAAATCCTTTTTTTTTTTTTTTTTTTTTTTTTTGCGGCACTGGGGATCTAACTCACAACCTCACACCTGACAGACAGGCACTTAAGCCACTGAGCCAAACTCCCGGCCCTGGTTTTTTGAGGCAGGGTCGCACTATGTAGCTCAGGTCGGCCTTGTGCTCGCGCTGTAGCCCAAGGCGGCCTCGAGCTCACAACGCTCCGCCTACCTCAGCCTCCCGAGTGCTGGGATTAAAGGTGTGCGCCACCACGCCCGGCTAGTTTTCTCTAAATTCTGACAGAAAAACCTTCAATATTTATTGGAAGAAAACCAAAGAATAAGTGATCCAACTGCAGAGATACTACAATTTAAAACACTGTCTTTTGCTTTGTACCAAGTCAGATTGTTTCTGCTCCTATAGCAAAACATTCAAAATTTGGTAATTTATATAGTATAAAAGTTTGTTCCTTCTAGTCTTGGAGACGAGGAAGTCCAAAGTGAGAGCAGTGTCCCAGCACACACAGGGCCTAAGAAGGTCTGCAGTCGGCTTCCAGGATGGCGCCTCCTGACCGTCCTCACGTGGCAGAAAGAGTCAGGGTCCGCCTTGCACGTCTTCTCTGAGGTCACTAATCCCCGTTCATGAAGGCAGAGGCCTAAATCATGTCCTACAGACCACATCTTTTAATGCTCTCACATCAGTGAGAAAATTCCAGTATGAGTTTTGATGAGACATATTCAGTACCCATTATATTCAAGGAAAGTTGGCCAAATTTGATAAATTTTTGAATAGGCCCAAATGAATTCAAATTGCACTTAACCTGAGATTTCCCATGGCCAAGAGTGTGTTGTGAGGAACTGACTCGGGAACATCTTCCTGACTAGTTAAGGGCATTCCATACAAATTTACTTGCAAGGAGGCTGCAGGAAACCTCAGAGCAACGCCAAGAAGTGCTGCTCCTCGGAGGAATGAGCACAAGCAGGATGCCCGGAAGTGCTCTGGGTGAAACACAGAAGGCGATGATTTGTATGCACCTAGAGTTTCTGAGTTAGAAAGACAGACAGACAGAGCCAGAGAAATAAAATATGTTTTGGCCCTGTTTCCCTGGGAGCTGTTTATTTTCAGATCAAAAGCTCAAGTTGTTTACTGAGTCAAGATTTCTGCAGTCTTCCACCTACGGGGGCATTGAACTAGATCACGGTCCTCAGGACTGATGCAGAGAAGAACTGATGCTGAGCTGCATTTACGGGGAAAAGCACAGTGAGTAAAAAGCATATGAAACAGTGGAACACTAACTGCAGTTCTCTACGTAATGTGGAAGAATGATGTATTTTAGCACACAGAGACACACTGCTAATTTCCGCTTTCAAGAAGTACTTCTTTATATACCAAATTAACTCAATACCATCAGGGTTCATCTGAACCAGTTTTTTGTTTTGTTTTGTTTTGTTTTTTGTTTTTTAAGCAAAACAGAAAAAAGGATAGAACCGATACAGAATTAAAAAGAAAAATAGTGGGAAACTAACACTAGTTAATATGCTGCATATTGTTATCTTAGAAGTAGTGTTCAGGTTATAAGATTTAGGTACAGAAAAATGATAAACAAGTAAATCACAAACTGTTCCTTTGGATGAACTAACAGAGATTAGTAGTATAGTTATCTATCTTGTATATGTATATACATACACACATATATATCTACACCCACATACATATCCTCTTTTCCCTTCTTCCTTTTTTCCTTTCCCCTATCCCAGTTGTTCTTTCCTTTTGAGCACTTTCTTTCCCTTTCATTATCATAGTATCTCTTGTACATTTTTACTCTTTCTCAATTTCTTTTTCTGAATAGTTCTGTTTTTAAGTGTTGACATTGCATGACTTTTATTCTGTCTTAGATATCTTGCAAAGAACAAAGACGATTCAGTGTTTAAATTTAAACTAGGATAAAACTTGTACTGTTTTTATAATCACCATTGGGTCTAGTGGATCCTCTTATACATGGAATTATCATTTGGATCATTGAACCCTTTACATATAAGTGACACGATGAGTTCTCAGTGGTTTTCCATGTTTTCTTATCCCTTGAAACATTTTGCTATTTCATTATCCTAGCATGTTTTATCATTACTTAGCGATCATTCCAAGCTAAAATAATATTACTTAAAAAGTTTAAATAATAATAAAATAGAAGACTGCTGGGGTCACAGAGAGGTGACAGAATACTGCACTGCTCACTGTGCGGCTTCCTTCAGTTTTGCGTTGTGCCGTCTGAAATACCCCTGGAGAAGGTGCCCCGGAGCCTGGAGACAAGGTCTTCGTGGCTCACTCTTAGTTTTCATTGAACACAATTTTGAATTCAGAATTTCTCGTGTTCAGTCGATAGTGGCAAACAGGAAAACAGAGAAAGATACTTCAGAATGCAAACAGACTTATTCTGTATTCTAATAATAGTGAAATTCATTGCTTAAGCAGAATTTTAGTTCATACATATTCAGAAGAAAATGTTCTAGGTGAATTTTCTCAAACTCAGACATCAGTGAGTGAAAAACATTTCTCAGGATGGAAAGGAAACACTCGAGTTATGAGGCTTCCAGAAGTTTCAGAGACTGTGTTTAAGTACTGCATCTTGGCGATGTAAATTCAGCAAGATCAAGAATGAGCTATAAGTTAGAACCCCGAAGATGTGCATTTGAAACAGGGAATCTGCGCTCACGAGATGCCTGTGTCCCGGGTTCACGCAGCAGGGCCAAGAGCAGCGGTCACACTGACAGGATGCATGCTACCCATCGTGGACGTGTGTGACGCCAAAGGTCAGGAGAACGCAAAGGTGAATTTTCAGTGTACTGTGTTGAATTCTCACTAAAATTTCGCAATCATTTTCCCTATCTCTCTATTCTTGTGAATTTGGTAAGTGGTGAGAAAGTATGAAGAACTAGACCAGAGCATGCTGGCTCCAGGGGTAAGCAGCCAGGCCTGTTTCTCCTGGAATCTGAGAGTTAAAGGGTGAAGTCTGGGTACTGGTTCTTGAACTGGACTCCATTATGGTGCTGTGCCGGGTGTATTTCATGGCCCAGTTCTGGGATTTGATTTAAAACAAGGCACATGTGTTCAACATAAAACTTGGGGTCAAAATGACAATTATATAAAAGGTGCTAATGTCTTAGGACAAGCATAGCAGTAAATGTTCTGACTGGTATTTTCCATTTGCTCTTTCCCCCTTCCTTCTGGTTTTGTCTTCATGATCTTCCTCCTTCCTCGTTCATTTAGAACATACGCATGGCTTTCTCCACACTGTTGCAGTGATGGGTCAAAAAGAAAAATTGTCAATAGTCTCTCAAGAAAAGCCAAGCCATTGAACTTTATCAGGCAGTTTTTCCAAATGCAAGAGGATAATACAGTTTTAAAAAAAGATTACAAGGAAAGAATAATTCAGAGCATCCTCCTGTTGTAGGATTTAGTCTTCATAGTCTTGATGGCTACGGAGGTCTGTTTCAGTCTGTGTACATTTACTAATTATCTACCGTATCCTAGACATTGGGAATGCAAAGATAAATATGGATAGATTAAAATGGTGAAAATTAAAATAATTTAAGAGTTTAGAGATCAAAAGGTCTAAAAAGCAACACAGAAACAAAAAGATAATCCATTCCCAGGAGACACAAATTGCATCTGATGAAGTAATAGAAGTTGAACAGATTCTCTCTTTAAACCTTAATTTTGAAGCATTCTCTATGTTTGTTTGTTTGTTTTTGCCTGTTTCATAGGTAAGCAAACAAAATTTATTTACTCTATGGCAATAAAAGATCTGGCATAACTATTCCAGATCTGATCTTCTCACGAATAGTTACCTTCTCTTATTTCAAGGTACACACACCCGAAGTAGCTGTTTGGCAAACCAACCAAGTAAGAATGATTCATTAGCTTTGGTTTAAACTTTTATCCAGCCAAATCCATGCTCCTCGCTAATGGCCTGAATCTCAGTCCAAAAGCATCATGTATAACATGGAAGAAACTGATATTTTCAACTCCCTCACCACAGTAGTAAAAATTATAAAATCTTTATCCAATACACACAGTAAATTTCCACTGCCTTAGGTACAAAATTAAAGCATTTTACTTTCCTTTCTGTTCTCCATCATGGCCCTGACTATCTGCAGTTCTGAAATGTTTGTCCGAATTTATGTATGTGGGATGTAATAAGCACATGTGTGTATTCAATGTGTGTATGACCTCAGATTTTCAAGGTGGTCTTAAGAGGTTCTGATAAATTCTAGACTAGTTGGTTTTTCTGAAAATGCTTATTTTTTCTTCCTTCCGCTGAATTTGCCCCTTCCACACCACCTCACAGGTCTGACATTTTCAGTAAATGCAGATTAGGCAATTATTTACTTTTTGCCTGTGCATGAAAGCATGACCATAGGTGTAGAAATTCATTTCAGGTCCCCTTCACGCTGAAAAAGGACTGGTAACTCACTGAATCTGCAAGCAATTTTATACAAATGTTCGGTTAGTTTTGCCAAGGACGTTTGAGCCCCGGCCTTACCACTCTGATGGGAGCCTTTGAATGCTTGGCCTGGTTTGATCAGAACCAGCCACGAGGGCCTCGGTCCTGCTCTCTGTTGTTTTGTGAGCAAAGGAGAAAGAACATCACACTCCGACACTGCTTCAAGTTTTCTGAGGCAGGGCAGAGGCGAGGCTGCAGCTGAAGGTGAGATATGTCTTCCAGCTCTGTTAAACTCTGTTCTGCTCAGTTAAGCTACTGAATTGCACCCTGTGTCACTTAAAATTTCTCTCAGTTGGGTGCTGCTTAGAACAGTGAGGGTGTGGCTGTAAAAAGCTGGGAGTGTAATTCATTAAGAAGTACTTTTATATAATGCAATGTTTTTTTGTTTATCAAACTTCTTCCAGGATTTTAAAGAAAAATAATGTAATAATGATAATATATTATAATTTCCTTTCAAAGTAGCAATGAATCTATTCCAGGTCCATATTTATAGCAGTACATAAGATGATTTAACTTTTTATTTTCTGCTCTGAAAGATCATGTGGTTGGTGTAAGTATGGAGTATTTTGAGCAAATCTGCATGTAGCCTAATGCTTCTATAATGACTCCACTAACATCAATTTATAAAAGTAGTATTATATGTTACGTTTCACTGCCTATAAACCCCAAGTTTCTGGGCTGTGGTCTAGGATATCATAACAGGCTGCCCCTGACAGTGAAGATCTCAGAAACAGTCTCGGAAGATCAGTGTTGTGATAGAGAAGGTGGTTAGGGAGGGCAAAATATTTGTTAGAGAAAATGAAACAGCACTGCATTTTTCAAAATAGCCAAAAAGTGAACAAAACACAAAAGATGAGCTCCACTGATAAATGGAGAAATATAGTGTAAGTACATCTACAAAATAGAATATTATTCAGCCCTAGAAACAAATAAAATATTTAATATGCTACAACATGGTTGCATCTTACAAATATTATGCTAAGTGAAAGAAGCTAGATGCAAATGGCCACAACGTACAATTTCACCTGCATGAAATATGCAAAACAGACAACTCCACAAATGAGGAAGTGGAATGAAGAGTGACTGCTAATGGAAGCAGAATTTATTTAGGCTCTGTGGACAGGTTTTGGAGATAGATAGTGGTGATAATAGCTCAACTTGTGAATATATTATAACCACTAAATTATGAATGGTGAGTTTTAGGCAATGTGAATTATATCATTTTAGAAAAGCTATGAGAAAGACAAAAACATCCAACTTGTTTTGGTGCACATTTCGTGTGCTCTGAATTACTTATCTGTAAGAATCTGTACATTCATAAGCTTCATTCAATTATCCAACTCTTAGCGTTTCAAATTTTCTCCTTCACTTTTCTCTGCTCCATTTCTGGTTGTTTATTTATATATAATCTCCTGTACTTTATTTCCTTTTCAACTATGTCTGATTTCTTGTTAAATCTATGTATTGGAGATTGAGTTGCAATTATACATAATTTACATTTTAATGCTATGTGTGGGTTTTTTCAAAGGTCTCTCTCATCTTTTTTCTCATTCCTTAGTTATGTATTCAATATCCTCTTTTATTTCGCTCAACCACTTTTTAATGATTTCTGATATGCTCAAACTTTGTGAAATGAATTTTTAAATATTTATTTTATCAGTTCTTATTCACAATGTCTTTTTTCCTCATCTATGTCTTCTGTGTACATGCTTAAATATATGTACGTGTGCTTGTGTGTGTGTGTGTGTGTGTGTGTGTGTGTGTATGGAGAGTTGGAAGATGTGTTCCTTAGTTCTCTATCATTGGTAGGCTTTTTTTAAAATCAGTATGTTTGCAGTACACAATGTATGCATTCTTTGTGGGGAGTTGGTACATGCACATAACACAGCTAAATCCTTTCTACACTGCCTTCCTCTTCTGTCCTCCATCTCTTGATCCTTTTCCCGCTTGAGAATGATCTATCTCCCGACTTTCTACTATCTTTGATTTTGTTCTTTACTTATATTTTGGGTTTCTCATATAAGAAGAGAAACCATGCAATAGTTAAGCTTGTGTGTCTGATTTATTTCACTTCACATTATGGTCTCAAGATGCATGCATTTTTCTACAAATGACTCAGGTTTATCTTTATTTATGACAGAGACAAACTTTAAGAGTTGAACTTAAATGCTACTTTTCCATTAGGGATTTACTTTTGCTTCTCTTGAGGGCGTAGACAAACAAATAGTCCTAAGTATTTTAAAGCTAAAATACAAGTTCAGAGATTTATACAACACCCAGATGACATCAATCATATCACAATGTTTGTGAGTTTTGGATTGCGGTTCCAAACACTTAAGGGAACACTTTTCTAAAATTCTAATCCAGACATGGGTCCAGAACAGATACGTTTTTCTTCACTGTTTGATTAAGATAATTTTTATTTTAGTGGAAAAGATGGAAAATCTTCTCTTCATAATTCCAGCTGTTATGGATTACAAACTGGTGGTCAACTTAGCGCCAGTTGAATTAATTCAGCTGGTGTTGAGTAAAGATGCTCCACCTGAAGAAAGTTGCCAGCATAAATAGGGATGTGGAGAAGAAGAAGGAAGCATTGTGGGTTCTTCCAAGAGTTGCTGTTTCGAGCCGCTGGTTCTCCTGGAGGACCTTGTCATGCTGGCTTCTCCAATGTGGACTCGGCCATTATTGTCAGAGGAGCTCGGGACCTTGTCGGTGAGAGTGGCTGTGTTCACATTGCGAGAACCGTGCTCCTCACACTGTGCATCGCTTCCTGGCTCCGGAGGGGAGGCTGTGTGCTGGAGAAGCTTGTCACGCTGGGCTTCCTGACCTGTGCTCAACTGTTCTCCATCGTCGGAGGAGTGTGGGACCTCGTCGCCGGTGGGGATGGCTGTGGTGCTCTTCAGGACAGCCCCGCTTCTTCTTTTGAGTGTGACTTCTCGGCTCCCACGTAGAACCCTTAACCCACTGCAGAGCTCCTTCACCCTGCTGGCAGAGACTTTCTAACTCCACCACTGACCTTTGGCCGTCCCGGTACAGAACCGTAAATAGACTGGCGTGAGCCCTTATTGTGGGCTCTTAGACTCCCAGTTGGTACTGTGGGAGGCATTGTCATGTGTTTTGGGTCTCTAGTGGGACTCTTGCATGATATTGCTGTGGGATCCAGGCCCTCGGCTAAACATCCTGGGTCTTAGTGTTGTGGACAGATTTTCCTGCACTTTCTTGTGTTTAACTTTGGGTGACTATTATAAAACAGTATTACAAACCCTGTGTCCTGTATGTAGTTGCTCTCCATGTAACCCCTGACTACAACACCAACTTTATGTGGAATTTTACAGCTGCATTTTGTATGAGCTCTAATTTTTGTCCCCTGCTTTCCATAAAAGTATCATCAATTAAAGTAAACTAAAACAAACAATCTCACTTGTATGATAATGTATGTTTTTGCTTTACCTTTGTTAACCCCAAACTGGAAATATCAATCATCCAAGAAAATTGATAAGTACATAGATATTTATGTTATTTTTATAATAAAATACTCATCAGTATTAATAATAATAGCCAACTGATATGAAAAACGATATTGAAAAATCTCAAAAAAATGTTGGATGAACTAAACCATGCTAATAAATTTTGAAAAGACAAAGGTAACTGAAAGTGATAAAAATTACAAGAGTGATTGTGAATGGGACATTGGAACTCACTGAAGAAGTATGTGAAAGTTACCTGAAATCTTTCCCAAAAACATTATCTACATTAAGTGAGCTTATATGTGGGGTGCACAACAGACTGTATTACAATTAACTACTTTTTATAAGTAGAACCGCACTCTGAAATAAGGACAAAAATATAATATAGTATGTTATATTTCTGTCACAAAATTCCTGAGATAGACCATTTTAGAGAAGGAAACTTTATTTTGGCTCAGACTTTCAGAACTTTAAATCCATGGTCACTTGGCCCCATCACTTTGGGCTGGTGTGAAGTGGTTCATTGTGGCAGGAGTATGTGGCAGGAAAAAGCTACTCCTTCATGGCAGCTGGGAAACAGAGCGTGACAGAGACAGACAGACAGATGGAGAAAGCAAAGAGCCATGGATCCCAATATCCCCTTCAAGAACGTACTCACTGTGGCCTAACTTCTTGCACTGGGCCTCAGTTCCCAAATGTTGGAGAACCTCCCAATAGTGTCACAGGCTGGTGACAAAATCTCCAGCACATGACTTTTGGGGGCCAGTTCTGTTCTAAACCATAACACAGATTAGACTCATAAACCAGTAACGTAGTTGTTTAAGTATCACGTGTATCATTGTATGTGCTATGTTTTTGTACTGATCACACAGTAGGTTTGCTCATATAGCTTCATCACAGATACCCAAGTAGTGTGTTGTGCCATATGACAATACCATCGTCACCATGTCACTAGATGACAGTCCAAGGCAGCTTCAGCTCCATGACAACCTTACGGGGCCTTGACCAGGCACGCGATGGATCACGGAGCGAAACATCACAATGCAGGGTGTGGCTGTCAGTGTGCATAGCTCACAAAACTCAGCCAGTCCTATACTTAAGGTCTGTAGACTTCAGTTCATGTAACTCTTTCTTAAAAATGAAGACTTTCTTAAAAATGAAGAGGCAACAAGCTAAATATCAAACAGTTTTGTACACAAATGGAAACAAAATAAAGGGACGGACAGCCTTAGAACCAGGGAGAAAAGAAAGTATCATGTAGATCAGTAAAATTAAAGTTTAGACTCCTTAATTTCACCTAAGGATTACAAATACAAAGCATGCATCCTGCTGTTTCCTTCACCTCCTCACATGATCAGTATTACTAATTGTTACAATGTTTTTTTTAAAAATGTAACTCCATGTTAAAAAAAATTTCTAGCTAAGCATTTCCAATGGATAATGTCCACAAATATGCTGAAAATTATTCTCCAACATCATTATACACAGCTATAATTTAAGTTACTTATGTAATGCATGTACTTCTTTCTTTCTTAGCTCACATCTAATTTATCCTTAAGCACTATTATTTCTACCTAAAATGCATGTCTAAATTCTGATTACAGGAGTCCACCTCCATTACCACCATCCCAGTTTTGTCACCATTACCTCTGGATGATATTGGGCTATTGCTCCCCAATATTTCTTGTTTTGATCTTTCTATTCTACCTTTCTACAAAAGAGCAGGAGGAGTGTTTTTAAAAATGTGTTAGATAAGTTGCATCAGACTAAGTTGCCTTTTAGATCTGCCTCTCACTTTCTTGTTACTTTTCCTGGTATGGTGTGGCTGGATCTCCCCACTGGAGCAAGACCGAGCTCCCTCTTCATCCCACACGTAGCCTACGTGCCTCTGGTTCACTACCTTTCATCTCCCTCCCTTCTGCTTAAAATGCTTCCAAATGTCTTAGTCACTTCCTCCTTGCTGGGACAAAATGCTCAAATCCCACAGGCATAAAGGAGGCAAGGTTTTTTGGCTCACAGTGTCAGTCTGTGGTTGGCTGACTCCAAGGCAGAAATAGGGTGGCAGAGGGGTGTGAGGGAGGAAAAACTCTTCGCCTCATGGCAGCCAGGAAGCAGCGAGAGAAAGCAAGAGTCAGAGAGAAGATGCACCTGCCATTTTCCCCAGACCCTATTTCCGTACTGCACATTCAGCTCGCAATAAATTAGTAATCCATGCACTGATGATTATAGCACTGCCATGCTCCAACCTCCTCCCAAGAGCTCCACCTCTGAACACACAAAGCTTTAGGGGACATTTGAATCCAAACCATAGCATCAAATTTTCTTCAGAAACCTGTCATCTCACTTTCATCAAGCATCTAACCCAGATGTCAGCTCAACAAGAAGCATTTAGACCATCTCATCCAAAATATTATACCGGCCTCCTTTCCTTTTGTACATTGTATCTTTCTATGCTGCTTTGCTCTTTTTATAGTATATCCCACACACACGTAGACACAGACACATGCACACACACATAGACACACACACGATATTTTCTTCCTCTTCCCTTGATGGTAAAATGCATGCACTTGGAGAAAACACCTATTTGTTCAATGTTTCATGTGCAGAGTTTGTAACATAATACCCAGTTGTCACTGCAAAATGGCATACACTAGAAATTTTATAAACATTAGTTTAGTAAATACACCCTATATTTGTGAGAAAAAAATAACACTGTATTCCTTTTGTTGAGGTCAAGAAAAAGAAAATGGTTTTACTTTTCCTATAGAATCATATATTTGTGCTATTATTTTTTAAAGAAAAAATATTAACCCTACTGATGTTATCAAAATGCAGAGCAGATTACTGGATGCCCTATTTATTTGTTCATTATTCAAAAATTTGGGATTCACTTTCTGTAACTCCCATTGACCTAAATTTCAATTCACCGATAGTTTATTCTATTGTGCCAATTGATTATTCAGCATATCCAGAAAATTTTTAATTTCAGACATTTCATGTCTCAGTTATATAATGACCAGGTGATTTTTGTTTTAGGATTTCTGTATCTTTGGTCCAGTTATTCATTTTTCATCTACTTTGCTTATTCTTGGCGATTTCCTTTTGCGTGTTGTTGAGAATGATTTTAAATTCTTTGTTTATTAATTCTAATATGTCTGCTTCTATTTCTTATTTTTGCCCTTGATTCGAGGTTAAACTGTTACATCATTACTGTAACAAAACACCATTCATGGTTTTTGGTCTGCATACATTGTTGGTGGTCTGACTGCTTCTGGTCCATGGTACAACAGTGCATTGGGGTAGAGTTTATGGCAGAAGAAGTTTGTTCACCTCATTGCCGGGAAGCAGCATCAAAGAAAAGGAAGGTTAAGTGTTCCGAAATTCCCTCTGAGGTTGCACTTCCAATGACCTCAGACCTTTAATCAGTCCCCATCTCTATAAAGGTTTCAATTGTGCCCAGCTGAGCACCATGTCTTTAACATAAGGGCCTTTGGAAGACATGTAAGATGCCAACTTTATCATATAACTTTCTATCCCTTCACTTATAATTTGCACAAGTATGTTAGTGTACATTTAAAAAGAGAGAGTGAGAAACTGAAATGAATATTACTTTCCCCTAAAGGAAACATAACCTTTCCTCTTTCTGCCAGCCAGGGTAAAAAGCTGAGATATAGCTATTTAAGCTATTTACAACTATAGGTATAGGTATAGGTATAGATATAGAGAGCTGAAATGCATATATACATTCCTTTTGAAATATATATAGATTTTTTTGAAATATGTATAGATAGATATATATGCCAAACTTTATTTTTTTCTTGAAAATGTAAAATATCCACATTTGAAATAATCTCAGAGAATTAATGATTTCATTTGTGAAAATGTCTCGTTTATAAATTAGGTGTTCTAAGAATAGAGCACATAGTAGGAAAAGCATAAATGTAAACGGATTATAGAAACTTACTACACTGTAGAAGCAATACTTCCAAAATAATTTAACAGAAAAGTAGAAATCATCATCTTTGAATTCTCTTCAGTGTGTGTCTGAATGGGAGGATATTTGACCACTGTTGCTAAATAAGAATATGATGCTAAAGATATAGTCTTTGTAGACTTCCATTTCTCCATTCTAAAGTGGTATGATCTTCAGTATTTCTTCTAGTTCTGTCTTTCCCCATCCCCTCTCTGATGCCCACTAAAGTTCAGGACTTTATACAGCATTGCAGATACAATAAAAGGAATAAAACATATTTCAGTTTGAATCCCAGCTCTCTCCAGTTAGCCAATAATATCTTCAGTAAATTTCCCTGAATTTTAATGCCTCAAATTTCTTAAAACTCTTGATTGTAAATTGAAATAAATATACTCAATTGAATTCTTGTAGGATTATATTAGACACTGAAAACAGCAAATGAATTTAAAATGAAAGCAATACTTTTATATAAATACCAATCTATCTACCTACCTATCCATCTATCTATCTATCTATCATGTCAGTTGTTTCTCAACTTAGAAAACTAAAATATGGAAAGGAATAACATTCCATTGAGGAAATTATTCTTATGTATCCTTGCATTTTTGGTGGTTGTGCTCCTGGTGGATAATGATAGTAGTACTGAAAAAGCGTGAAAGCAAAGTTCTGTGACTTCAAACAGTTAGCCTTCACAAATCCAACAGTAAATAAAATTCTCTGCCACTTTCTCCCCAGTGGAAAAACTCTAAGCAACAAAAAAAATCGAAGGCCCACTTTCCTTCAGAAATTTTACCTTCAATATACTTGTAAGCCATCTACACACCCACTTTCTTGGAGAGTAAAGGGGTAAATTCACCTAGTGGTCATGCAGTTACCTGGTTACTAGAAGGCATTCTGTAGTTTATCTAATGATCTTTCCACAGTTTGTCTATCCTGGAGTGGCAACTTAGGGCAAGAAAGTATAGCTACAACAAAGAATAAGGGGGAGGAAAATCATGAATCTACTCTTAAGAATAGCCATGAAACTGGGGATGTCTTGAAGGGCAGAATCATGCTAGATGCACTCCTAAAATTTCATTTTGTATGAGCTACTTGCGATTTATTGTTATCAACCTATAAAGTAGAATGAAAGCATATCAAGTGAGGGGTTCATGCTCACCCCCAATGTCTTTAACTCAGTTTGTACTGTAAATTAGTCACTATATTTTGTTTCTATTTTGTTAGGTCTTAATTTAAAAATGTTAAAGGAAATTTCTCAGTTATTAGGAATTATCTGTATCTATCACATATCTATTTGCTTATTATATAGGTAAGTATTGTATGTATCTATGCTGGCCTTTCATCTAAACTCTTTACCAAGAGCTTGATCTGAGAAACAAAAAAGAAAACAGCAACAACAAAAGATTCTTAATTGCATTCTGAATCCTACTCAGTAGTAATGGATAATGGCCTAGGAAAAAATATAGGAATCTAAAATGGTGTTATCCCAAGAAAATATAACTGGAGAGGAAGAAATGTATTTTACTGTTCTTCTACCTGAATTAGGCAAAATCAAATGACTAGAGTTCTAAAATCTGGAATGTGGAAACTTTGAATAAAGATATTTTAAAGCAAAGCTATGGAAAAATTACAGAATGGTGTTGAAATACTTGAGTCTTGAGAGAGTATTAGTAAACTCTAGAAGATCATTTATCTCCTTTAATTTCATGATTTAGAGTAGAAAGGTATTAAGATTTGTCTAATGTTTCCCACTTTTTAAAAAAATGAAAAAGCTTTTCCTAGGTAAGTAATTTGGCTTTTGGTATGGAACTGGTTCCATATTATAAAATGTCTAATCTATTCCACATGCCAACCCAAATAGGATCTGCATAAGAGACCATTAAGTATAGAAGAAATTATTGAATTAATTTTGTGTTATTATTATCATTTACAGTTAGAATGGGTGGAGTAATTATTAATTCAATGACTTCAGGGCAAAATGAACCAGATCTGTGTGCTTTCTTGGGTCAAAAGGCAAGAGCACAGTTCAAGCAAAGGACTTTACTAAGTTTAATGAAACAAGTTTCCTATGGAGACACCCTTCATAAGGGGCTTTACCTAACACAGGAGCCAGTTTAATGAGGTACTGGAAAGAAATCTTGAAGTCATAAGTTACAATTTATTGTTTTGAAATAATGAGAAAAAAGGAACCTGCTCATTTTACCATAGTTTTACAATAAATGTTACCCTTGTGGAAAGTGATTGTGAAGCTATACATTTCTGATAATGGAGTTCTGTATTTGCCCATAAGACTCAAGGTTACGATTACAGCCTCAGTGAGCAGCTGGAGGATAGATCTGAGAGGCAGATCACACAGCTCATTGAACTCCGTGAGCTGGGCAGGGCCAACACCTGGTAAAACTCCCGAGATTACAGTGCTGACAGGCAGGCTCACTAGTACAGGAGGGACTTTTGGGGAAGGCAAACAAAAGGAAAAGCAACAAAAAAATTGCTTTTCCCTTTACATGGTCAAATCATATTAACCCGTGCCCCTCTTCCCTGTGTGTAGAACTTCCTGTGCGTTGACTGTGAAAAGTGCCCCGTAGGCTACCTTGGGTTTATAACGTCAGAAGCGGAAAGAACTGGACAGGGGCAGACGTTCGGAGGCGCTGTTGTTCAGTAGGGTGACCACAGGTAAGAGTAATCAACTGTATGTTTAACAAATTAGCAGAAATCATTTTTAATGTTTTAGTCATGAATCATGAATCTTTGAGGCAAGAGATGTGTTGGACTTGATTGAAACCTTATACTATGTATACAGGTACAGAAACAGCACATTGTACAAATGTTATATGTAAAGCAAGCGTAAGTAGGTAGAATAGAAAGATTAACTACTTATACCCAAAGTTTATTAAAAATAATAATTCCTTTTATACTATCTAGGTAGAGCTAGTGAAAATACCCTAAATCTGAAATAATGTTTTTACTATATTGTTGATAAAATCTGATACTTGATAATTATAAAGCAAATAACTATAGCATGATTTAGAAATATAAAGCACTACAAATTGGAACAGTGATTGTATTTCATAAATAAAAAAATTAAAACTGGCTGAAAAATTAATGCAGTGCGTTTATCAATTTTCTTCCTTCTTTCCCTCTATCTTATTAAAATCACACTAACCAATTCAGGAACACAACTATTATTCACCGGAGACTTTAGCTTAAAACAAATTTCAAAGATGTTTAATTGCACAGTTTTCTCATTAAAATGCTACTGGGCTTTTGCATGTATCAATATATCTATTTATACCTTTGTCAATATAGGTAGATTAGGAGACAAAAATGAAAAAGAATAGAACAAGCAGAAAACCAAATGATTTTTATATGTTGCATATACTCTGTAGAGAACCTCAATAACCTTTCTACTAATGAGTGGAGTGTATCTGATGAAATTCCCCTTTGGACTTTTTTCAGATATTAAATTTTAAAATGACATACCTTGCAAACAAAGGTAGAAGCAATCTTATCCTATTAACAGTTTGAAATTTCATGCCATGAAAATGGAAAGGGAAAGTAAAATGAGGTTAATGAGAAAGCTAATTAGAATTCAGAGGTTTGCTGGGTTAACGTCTAGACTTTGGAGGCCTAGGTTTAACAATTTACATATCTCATAGTTAGCCTGAAAGACTGACCTGCACCTGAGCAACTTGATGAGCAGAACTCTGCGTACCTCAGTGTGCTACAGATCTACATCATAGTGTCACGAGAGTGAGTGTGGAGGAAACACACACACAGTCAGTGTTTATAAATCATAGTGTTCATGGCATGGGCACTTGGTGGTAAAACTGACAAAACTCACTTAGCATAAACAAAAGAATTCATGTGAATAACCAAAGAAGCTGCCAGAAACCAAAGAGCAGGTTACAAAGAATTTGAATAGGTAAATAAAAGCAAAGCAAAGCAAAACATCCAACAAGTATTTGAAGAGATAATTAATGCCAATAATTCGATAAATGCAAAAGCAAAATAATAATGGCAACCAGTGATTTGTAGGATGGGGGAAGAGACTAGTTATTAATTGTTGGTGGAAGTATTAAATATACATTGGGTAAAAGTAGGCTGGTAGTATGTAGCTAAATGTGAATTTATAGGTTCTCTGACTTGAAGAGTGTAGAGATATATCTTGGATATATCAGAGAGAAGTATTTGCATACTTCCAACATAGATCGTGAATGTGATTGTTTATTGTAGTACCAGCAGTAGTTTGCCTCCAACTCACTGTTTCTACCAACATAGCACGTGGCTAAGATGAAGGAGTGGCAGACAAACTAGATATCTACTGCCACAGGATAAGTAAGAGAACATCGTGATGTAGCCCATGGAATCCTCTCCAGCAGTTTGAATCAAGTTGTACACAGTGTTGATGGTGTTTGAAGGCACTGTACTGAGGAAGGGAAGAAGTAGAATACAATTTACAGCAAAAATACCATTAATGTAAATTTAAAATACATAGGCACAGAAAACATTATGTAGTTTTTAAAAGTTTAAATGCATAAATATACACATGGCAAAGATTTTTAAAGGAAACTCTTGGTGGAGAGATGAATGGATTCGCATGAAAGAGAAAATACCATGCTCAATGCAGGACTGTGGTGTAGGCTGAGGACCGTAATGCACTTTGAACTTGGTAGTATTTTTAACTTAGTTCTTTAATTTGATGCCACTAGAAGGAAAAGGAGAAGGAGGACAGTCCAGTATCTTTCAGTGCGATCGGTTGACTCAAACATGTGAGCAAGACCCATTGTTTACCTCTCTTGTCTGATTTGTCTAGTGGTGGCAAGTTTGCTGTGAAGTTTCTCTTCCTATGATCCTATGCTGCCTCCCAGGTACTCTTGGGTCGTGTACTCTTTTCTATTTAGCAAAGAAGAGCAATTTTCACTGTTGAACGATTGAAGAAAGACCCGGTCTTCTGTGTAAATGGGTCAGTCTAGGTTCATGAAGTTCCTGCCTAGTCATGTCTCAGTTTTTGATCTTTGCTGTAAGCTGTGTCAGCTTCTGGCCACGTGCAGATCAGGCTTGATGCCCCTCCAAGCCCCTCATTCTGAAGGTCTGCGCCCACTTAATTTCCCCAGGGAATGGCTCTGCTTGTTTCTCATTATGGCTCTGAGTTTGATAGCTGCTTGTTTTTCTGGAACATGCGCATGACAATTTTGAGATTGTTGGATTTTGTTTACATGTTTGCTTTTCAAATGTAATACTTCCTGCAGTATCTCTTTTTGTTTGTATGAGAATCTTATTCTTCCCTGCTTAAACGCAGACCACCTTTTGATGGAAAGTTTATCCATGTTCCAGATTTAAAAGCAAACTTCTGGGATATAATTTATTAATGAGTTGGGAGCTACCGATATATCTAAATAACATGTTCTAATGGTACTTCTTCCAATCAAGGACAAAGTATTAATGTTTAAGGAAACATGGTTTTGAAAATTTCAAGAAATTAGCTTAACCTGTAATTGTTATTTTGGATAAGGAATGCAATTTTCCAGGAAAATCACGTTACAGCAAAGTACATGAAGAAAAAAATCGGCAATGAGTCTTTGTGAGTATATGTGATCTCTGATCTCTCAGTATTTAGAAAATTATTTACATCTTCCAAGAGAGTTTTGAACCAACAGTGTAGTCACTTGTAAAACTGCTTGTGTTTCTAACATGGCAAAACATATTTATTATCCAAAATGTAAGTTTTAAACAAGGAAAAATATCAATGTATATTCATAGGCTTTCTCTTAACACTTTAAAATTGCTTTGCAATATGACTGTTAACTTCTGGAAAGCATTTGACTATACCTAGGAATAATATCTACATTTTGTTGTTGGGAAGATTGTGGTCTAAGTGCCTAAGTGACTTGACCAAAGCAAATAGTCAAATCAATTCTTGGCACTCTAGCATTGTACTATTACTCCTGTTTGTTATCTATTGCTTTGTCTTATCTCCTTGCCACCTACATCAGTATTGTTCAGAGTAAGCCAGAAACACTGAGGCCAAATGGAACTGGAAACGTGAGTACTCAGGTCTGACTGTGAGGTCACTACTCAGAATCACATCTAACAGAAAGGCTCCCTAACATCTCTATACATAGGGATGAACATTTAATTCCTAAATCAGTGCACCAGAGTGGAGGAGGCTTTCAGATTTAAGAATGAGTCTAGCTCAGCATGTGATTTTCTTCTTCACTTATTTATTTTACTAAATGATGACACTTGGCATTTGGTAGCCTTTGAGGTTTTTCACAATGTTAATGGTATAAATGTATTAGTCTGAATAACACAAAATTCAAAGACACCACTCCTGCAGGAGTCACGAATGTGCACCTACATACCCATATACACACAAGCTGCTACTTTTGGGGAACCGTTTAAGATTTTTTTAAAATAATACTTCTGGTGCATAGAAATTTTACTTTCTATTATTATTATAATCACTGTTTTAAATATTGTATTTATCACTGTCAATATCAGTGTTATTACTGTAAGTCCTAAAATCCCTTGATAATTTTACCATCAATAATTTTATTTTAAAACAAAGAAAAAGATGATACAGAATTTCAAAACAAAATAATAAGAGATTAACACTGGCCAATATATTGCATATTGTTGTCTTCAAAATAGTTGTTCAGATTACAAGATATAGGTGTGAAAAAATGATTAAACAGTTGAATAATGAAAGCACAAACTATTCTTTCTGACGAACTAACAGAAACAATCTGACTTTCCTGATAGAGAAGATATCAGATTTTAACCAAATTTAACAGACAATCAAAATTATTTAATTACTAATATTTACTTTTCAGCAAAACCAAGAACAAAAGGATTTATCATGACATCAGACAAATAACAAAGAGAAGATTCATGTTTGTCTAATTATTAATAATCTACTGAAATACATACTAAATGATAAGTTAACCATTCAGTGGTATTGCAGTTTTAAATCTCTGTTTTTTCATTTGATTAAAAAATATTCTGGAAAATAATATTGCAAAATTCATTAAATTCCATTTATTTATAATGTTTAGGATCATTAAAAGCATGGTAGAAGCATGGTTACTATCAGGTATTTATTTGTTTCCAACAGTTGGGTGCTCTAACATTAACTGAAGTGCTATTGTTCCATGTGTCTACTTTCAAGTACACAAGAATAAATATAATCCGTGAACTTCAAGTCTATCTCAACAAAACCACTTAGTCCTTTCATATATAGCAAGTAGCTTGGTGGTGAGACCTTGCTATATTTTGTTAAGTACAGTTCAGTATAACAAAAACAGAAATCGAAAATGACATTATCCTGGGGAGAGATCAGCCCACAAAACCCCATTATTTTAACACATGTAAGCTTAAAGCATTATAAAATGCCTTAGAACAGGAGTGTAGAAGGCAAGATTTACAAAGGGCATCAAGAAGTGCAAATAAAATTTTCAAATATATGTATCCTGGGTCTTCCGTTTTCCAAGTATGTACACATAGAAAAATCCAATGAGAGCTTTGGTTATTTTTTATTAATCTATAAAGTACACACAGGAGTTGGGGATGTAGCTAAATGCCTTAGCATGTGTGAAATCCTGAGCTTGATTAAGAAAAATATCCAAGACATAGACAAAAAAGAGTCACAGTCATGGAAAAGAAAAGAAAAGAAAAGAAAAGAAAAGGGAATCCAAAGCTTTCAGTGGATTCTCCTAGTTGTACAGATCTGTAAACATTTTGTTAAAAAGAAAAATTTTAGATAATTGTAGACTTTATTTTATCATGAATTGGGCATCAGTCAGACACAGGAGATCCACCCAACAACCTGGATAGAAAAAAAAAGAAGATACAAAGAGACAACCTTATTGGCTATAGTTTGGCATTTGCCTTATTTGAGCATGATGAGATGAGGCTTGTGCATCACATAGACATAGTCTAATCAAAAGACTGTGATTGGCTGAGTTGCAACTGAATGTTATACAATGTATTCTTATGTTTATTTGCTTACTAAGCTGTGCTGTGTATTTGTACAGTGGCAACTTAAAGCCATAGTTAATTTAAGAGCTAATAATGACTGTTTTAGGAAAGAATTGCAATTAATTTCCTAAATAAAAACCAAGCATTGTCAGGTTGGTTTTCTCCCAATAGTACAATGAATGTCTTCAATTCATTTTCAGAGATCTTAATGATATGAAATGAGCATCACAGTGAGTCAGGTGGGGATGTGATCAAAAATACAGAATTAAATTGTTTCCTCATTTTCTGTTTGTCAAAAGACTTATGCTTCCTTGCTGTTCCAGACTCACCATAGCTAATACTTTTCAAAGGACCCCCAGCCAGCATGATTGCGACCCTCACCAGGTAAAGGTATTCTACAAGTAATGTTGAGAATGAGGGCAAACAACGAGTTTTTGTTTGAAAGCAGCAGAAATACATGCAATGCTTTCAATCAGTATACAATCATAATTCTAAGACTTGTCAGGAAAGAGTTCCAGGTTAGCATTTTTAAAAATATTTTTAAAATTTGAAAATAATTTTAGATTGCAGGAAAATTGTGACAATATTGCAAATTTTCTCCTGATACTCTATACCTACATTCCATTATGATTAATATGCTGGTATAGTGCATTTGTCACAATCAACCAGTGCCTATACACTATTTACTAAACTGTATTTTATTCAGATGCCCTTGGGTTTTAGCTGATGATGTTTCTCCTGTAGAATCCTACCCTGGATAACGCCTCATGTTTAGTGATCATATTCCTTCAGGTTCCTGTGTGTTATGACAGTTTCTCAAGCTTTTCTAGTTTTCAATGGCCTTGATAGTTCTGTACAGTACTGGGTAACTATTTTGCATACACTATCTCTCAATTCAGGATTCTTTGATACTTTTCTTGTGATTAGATAATGATTTGGGAGAAGAAAACCACAGCGGTCAAGTGCCATTCACATTACATTATATCAATGCTGCAAATTATGAAAATCAACTTATTAGTGACAACAGTATTGTTCAACTGGCCTTTCTAGTGTTTGTCAGTTTCTTGTCTATGAAGGTACTCTGTATTAACCCATTTCTTAACTATATTTCTTGGGAGGAAGTCATTATGCATAATCCATATTTCAGGAAAAAGAGATTATGCTCCACCTACTTTAAGATAGATTATGTAAATAAATTGGAGGTTTTGACATGGGACACTTATATATTTATCCTATTTACTTATTCACCTGCTTATATACATGATGAGCATCCTTAGTCAAAAACTCCAAAATCCAAAATGTTTAAAAATGCAAAAATTTTTGGTGAATGTCACAAGGGAAAAGTTCATGTAATGGGGTACAGTCAAAGTACAAGTTCGCTTAAAATATTATAAAAAACTACCCTCAGGCTGTGCGTGTAAAATTTTGTGTTTAAAATTGAGCCCCATCTCTAAGATATCTCATTTTATATGCAAATACCCAAAATGCAAAAAAACAAAAACATTTCTGGTCTCAACAAATAAGGGGTAAAGAATATTAAAGACTCTTTAATATTTATACTGTTTTTATGTAAACATTATGTGTATATATATGTCAATATTAAATATGTATGTACATAGCACACACACACATATATATATACAGATATGTGTACACACACATATATATACAGATACGTATGCACACACAAAGGTATAGATCTTCCTCATTTAATGAACTACCAGATTAATGGCTCTTCAGATTTATGACTGAAGTAACTGCTTGAACTTACAACTATGGTCTAAGACTTATAATTCATCTTTTTTTTTTTGTACAGCTTTGTAGGTATTGTTCATAGAGCCACAGTGTCTTTTTGTGCAGTACACCTTATTTATATAGTACTGTAATTTTTGCCAATTTTACTGTATAGTACAATATTGTAGTTTTATGTTCTGTTATATATCACAGTACTACATATAAAAGTTAAGAAAATAGAGGCAAAGTCATCAATTCGGAGTTTCCTTTGACCATTTCAGCATTCTGAATATTGTAATGTTCATACTGTATGCATTTCTCATTTACAGATCAAGTCATTTAATGAACTAGTCACAGGAATGAAACTCAGTTGCTAAATGAAGAATATCCATATATCAGATCAGTCTCTCTAGTTTTGGTTATTGCCAGTTATTTCAGTTGGCTCAAGTGTCCCTTTGTGGGTTTTTTGACCAATTTCATACTTTCTGGCAATATATGATGTTACCCTCATTGTAATTCATTTCATTCTATACATTTGTTCTTCATTTTTTTCCTTTTTACATGTGGATCTGAGTTTCTGATGTGTATCATTTTTCTTCTCCCTGAAGAAAAGTAGCTCTTGCAGGATTGGTTACAGGCAAAAAATTCACTCAAGTATTCCTCATCTGAGAAAGTCTTCATTTCTCTTTCCTGTTTAAAGGACAAGCTCTCTGACTAGAGTATGCTAGGTTGATGTTTGTTTCTTTCTTTTAACCCTAAATATTTCACTCATTTCTACTGCTGACATTTAAGATTTTTCCTTTTGTCTTAGGTTTTCTTCAGTTTGAGCATGATATGCCTTAATGTACTCTTTTTTTTAAGCTTATCATACTTGATATTCTCTATTTTCCTCACGCTATAACTGTCATTAAATTCAAAATGTTTACATACATTTATTAGTTCAAATACTCAGTTTTGTTCTTTTACATTCTCCTAGTACTGTATTCCAATTGAGAGAATCTTACAACTTTTAAAACTATTTCGTAGTCCTTGGTTGTTCTGTCATAATAATTTATTTTCTGTGAACTCCATTTTGAAACATTTCTATTAACCTATCTTCAGTCTCACAGATTCTTTTCTTGGGTATTTCCAGTCTGCTGATTTACATCAAACTCATTCTTCATTTTTGTTACAGTGTTTTCTATGTCTAGCATTTCCTTTTGATCATTTCTTAATTTTCCTCCATCTCTCTGCTTGTGTTCCCTGCCTCTTCTTGTCTGTTATTCATATTCATCATTAGACTCCCTAACAGATGCACCCTTGCTCCCCTTGCATTTTCCTTAGTATCTGTAATATATGTGAATCTTGTTTTGATGTCTGCTGTTTACATTGTGCTATTCCTTTCCTGTTTGTGTACCTTTTAAGTTTTTCAGAAATGAGGTTAATAGACTAGTAATATGAGATTTATATTAACCTGGTTAGAAACTGAGCTTATTTAATGTTTGCTGTACCTTCAAGATGGTTCAAATTTCTCTACTTTCCTTGTTTGAATCTCCTTTATTGACTTTGGGGAGTCTTAAATTCTTACCCTTAGAGAAAGTCTAAGGCTTGCAAATCTAATCTATTGTTGTAAAACTGGAAATGCTTGATAATATAGAGAGATGTGAGGAAAGAGAAAGTTTCTTTGATATTGTAATTTAATTTCAATCTTAAGTTGGACTGCTATGATTTATACTGTGACCATCACAAATTTTCCTTTACTTTCTCTCTTTCTCCTATGTCAGGTAGGGCCAGGCTAAATGGAGGAGGAGTAAGAGAAATGCCTTTTGTTAGGGGAAAAAAGTGCTGGTAGAGTCTTTCCCCCTAAAGAGTAGGCCTTTGCTCTAGAGAACTCTCTGGCTGTATTTGATAATGATTACTCTGTTCCTGCAAAACCCCAAGGGACTCTTTCTCAGCTCTTCACTGTTAAAATCAGGTAGTATTCCCACAGGTAATGTCCTCAAAAATTGGGGACTCTATTAAGACTGGAGCTTCCAGGAATTCCTCATTTTCCTGCTATTCAACACAACCTCTAGCCATTCATCAAGATGACCACCTAAGTGTCACTACCAGTTAAGTCTCAGCTTTTGCTGCAGATAAGCAGATCTTAATTATCACTCTGTAGTCACCAATGTTTCCAAATTTCAGAGTGGTGATCTATCGTGCAACCATAGTTCTCTGATAGACTGAAAAAACCTGATTTTCAGCTTGCTTTTATGTTTTATTTCTCTAAGTTTAAGAGTGAGAGCTTCTATCCTCTTTACATGTTTTGCTTCTGTGATGGAAAAATCTGACAGTCAGGCTAAAGTCATTGTTTTCATAAAATTTTTTTTGACTTTATTGTTCTCAGGTATGCTGGGTCTTCTCAATTTAGTCAAACCTCAACCACATTGGACCACCCCACTACTGTATAACAAGAATACAAACACTGAAACATTCTTATTTATGTCACTTACGTCTTTCTTTAAATTTATGTAAATTTTCTGAATGCTTCACAGATTCTTAAAAATCTAGTATCCTTTAGAATATTTGTAAGCATATTTACCCATGTGATTATATCATGACATCCACTGTAGTCAAATATGCATTACATAATTATTTCTTAATCTAACAACATTTTCCAGCTGCTAACACAATAAATCTTTCTCCTATTTAATTTTCATATTCTTTCACTTTTAATATAGCAGAGTAGTTAAAAAGAATCAATCTGTCCTTACTGGCTACAAGAAAATTTTTTTTTCCTGAATCTCACTTAAGAAGTGGAAAAGGGACATTGTATCCTATGTAGAAACACAAAATGAATGAATGTTCCACTTGTAAAATGTTTGAAATACATATAATACTAAATACTGTGAAACACTGTTATCATATTACATGAAATGTCCTCACTGAACAAATTTTAGGATGCTGAGAAACTCTGTATAAGAAGCAAAGAAAATATATGGCTACCCACAAGTAGGCCATATAGTATATATTTTATGCTTTGCAAAACGAACATCTGGAATAAATAAACTAGAATGGTCCACTGCACTGAAGTATGAGTATGAACTCAAAAGGAAATAGTTTCTCTGTAAATGGCAACATGAAGAAAAGAGAAACAAATCCAAGAAAAACTAACTCTCCAGCCAAGATCAAGAAGTCTCGCGGCACAGCGCAGTGTGGAGTTGAAGGGGGGCTGACGCGGGGCCCCAGCGCCCGTCCTTTCTTCCTCGCGCCCGCACTCCTGTGAGCAGAGTAGAAGCCCACGCCCTCCATGTTGGAAGCAGCAAAGGCACCTCCTCTGTTCACACACATAGACTGTTCCAAACTTACATCTCCATGTGAAACTGTAGAATAGGCACAGTATATGAGTTTAGCCCATGTGACACTTGGATTTTTGAAAACTTAGCTCTATCCACAAGTACAAACCCAGCTCATTTGATTTTCCTGCTTGTTTGGCTTCGGGGATTAGGACTTGTGCAATGGGTTGGAAGGATATATACCGAACATAAAGGAAATAAAGCAAAGATGCCTTGGGATGTGGTAGGGTGATAATGTGGCCCAGGAGGAGGGGCCTGCAGACAGCCTTTGTGGTGCTCCTTGGCCTACAAATTTCTGTCTCAAATATTCTCTGCATATGTTTAACATCCTAAAAGATAAAGTAGTGTAAAATAATGCTAGGGGGTTGTAGGCCATGCATAGTGATACGGAATTGGGACTAAGAGATGGAAAGGTGTAAAACAAAACAAATAAATAAATAACTAAATAAATAACCAACCTGTGTCGTGTCCGTGTACCAGCTTCTCACGGGGGTGTGCTCAGAATGAACTGCCAAGATGGACCAACAAAACGAAACAGACAAAAATAAAAACCTGAGGGTGCGGAATCCAGGGGGCTTCGCTAGGTGAAAGGAGATAAGAAGGAACAATGTCTTCTGCCAAGGCACAGTGGGAACGGGAGACAGACAAGGTATCGGTGTGGGTCCAGCGCAGAGCAGACTGCCCAGGACACTACAGTGACGGCACGTGGCGCCCACACCGGTCGTTTCAGCACCCTGGGAAGCCACGGCAGAAGCTTCTCCAGTTTGAACCCAGGCTACACAACGTAGTGACTTAGTGAGACCCTAGCTCAGAATAAAAGATGAAAATAAGATCGGGCTTGGGATGTAGCTGAGTTCAAGACTCAGTCTGCACTATCAAGCAACAAACAACAAAACATAGTGGCTGATGAAAACTCCCAAACTACTTTCAGGTAGAAAAGAGGAATGGAAAATGTAGGAAAGAGACTGCTGACTGAAATTCTCACTCAGTTAGCCTGCTATATAGTCACAACACAAATCACTTTTTTTTTTTTCAGACAGGGTCTCGCTGTGTAGTCCAGTCTGGCCTTGAACTCACTGTACAGGCTAGGCTGGCCTCAGACTCACAGTGATCCTCCTGCCTCAGCCTCCCAAGTGCCCAAATCACTTCTTGTACCAAGCAACAACTCAGCTCTTCAGAGGACATCACGGAGGTGCCCCCTTGTTTATCACAGCTCTGACACCATCTACCTGGAAACACCATGATCTTCCTCAGGTGGAGAGCTCTGCGCTCCCACCTCCTCCTGATGCCAGTCCCAAGCCCCAGGCTATTTTATTTTTGTTTCTGGTTAACCAGCTATAAATCAGGGTTCCCACAACCCTTTTATTGGGTTTAATTAATTTGCTTAAGTGACCCATAGAAATCAGGAATCACTTATTTAGAATCATTGGTGTATTATAAAATGTTTGGCAAAGAGTGCATAAGAAGTTGTGCACGGAGCAGGGTAAGGGAAAAAGGGCATAAAACTTCTATGCCCTCTTCAAGTTCACAACTCTCGGGAACTCCACAATTTCAAATATCCAGTCTCTGAACCCTGGCCTTTGAGTTTTCACAGACACTTCACTGCATGGATAGGATTAAAGCCCATGTCCTAAATACGATAGGACAGAAGGTCCAATCTAATACTAACAGATACGGGTAGATAAATCCAGAAAGAACTGTCTATTCAGATTCTTCAGCACGACAGCCTTGTGGGTATAGGCAGTGGTGGTGAACCACGTATGCCACCGAGAACTGTCTGCTTCACTGAAAGCTCTTAAAGGTTTGCCGTCACTGGTACAGGGCAAGATCCTTTCTAAAATGTGCATCTCAACATCTCCTAAAACATAAGAGATATCAAAGAATTTATTTATGGTGAACTCCAGGGTAGGACAGGGGAAGAAAGAGTTTACATGACCTTCCTTGAGAAAGAGAAATTTTAGTTTCTGTGATCTGCCTTGGGGAAGAAGTTATAAACCAGGAATCATGGTCTAAAACTGCGGACATATAATAGGTCTGAGAAGGAAAGAGACAGAGATACAGAAAAAAAGGTTGAGAACTTGATGTCATGGTATTGGTAAGTGACTGACTTTTTCATTGCTGGGACAGAATATCTGACACCCACAAGCAAAAGGAGAAAAAGCTTATTTTACCTCACAGCCTGTAAAGGCTTCAGTCCATAGTTAGCTGTTTCCAAGATAGCAAAGCGTGGCAGGGGGGCACACAGAGGAGAAAGAGTTCATGGCATGGGAAGCAGAAGGAACCAAGCAGTGAGCCTTCCGGACTTTTACCCCATCCAGCCTAGAAGCCTATTGGTGGGTGTCAGCCACACCCAGAGTGGGCCTTCTCATTATCCAACCCAGAACTGTGCTAAACCGGGCAGTGGACTGATTTACTAACCACACTCCCTTCATCCTAGTACAACACACCAATGATCTAGCCACTTCCAAAAATCCTCACCTATGAGCCTACAAGGCTTTGGGGAATATCTAGATAAAGTCATAATAATAAGTTATTTAAAATTATTCAGCATAGAATGGAATACAGGCGTACATGAATTTTTAGTCCATTTCAGGTTTATAGACTGTCATTTTTCTGATTAAAAAAACACTATGTGATCGTCAGCCAGTATTGTAACAAAATAGCCACACTTCAGATGTTTCTACATGTTAAGCTTCATCTACTTTTATATTTAATGAAACACCAAATGAATAGCTAAATAACATAATGAATGTCATAAATAGACTTTCACTGGTGAATTTAGTACCTTGTTAGTCAGCATAAAAGATGTTCAAATGGGTTCTTAATTGTGAAATTAGAATTTAAGATTTCTTGATTGTTTAAAGTATTTTAGCAAAACATATTCTGTGACTTACGTAGAATGGAGAATTACGAGCCATAAGCTGTGTGTTTTACAGCCTTTGGGATTCACCCAGAGGTAGATTGTTAAGTGGGCTTCATCCAGTGTTTGAAAGAATTTCTTTGTGACTGACAAGCATTTATAACACTAACAAAAAACTGCCACTTAGATATTTATGTCTCTAGTAAATCATTCATGTACAAAAACACACACAGTTTGATCATATAAAGGAACAGTAGGTTGGACCATTCTCACACTTTGGTAGTATTGTAGTAAATACTTTGTGTCTCCCTGCATATTAAACAATACTGTATGTCTATATGAATATAGAGTTTGCTCTGACAGTTGCTTTTATTACAACTGGTAGCAGAATTCGCTTACATAGAACAGCAAATATTCATCCACATCAAAATGCAGAATCATATTGGTTTGCTTCAGTTATGAAAACTTTGCAATAATATGCTAGAGTGGCTTAAATATATTCTGTTCCATCATCATAATATTCTGTGTATTGTTGGAGACACACTGTTCAGTAGGACTATCTGTATTTACTGAGAATTAAGCCCTGGCAGCCTTACCAAACTGTCCTAAGTTTTAAATAAGTTTCATGCTGTCATTTTTGTTTTAATGAGGGATCAATCAGAGGACAAAGAAGTTAAGTAGCTATCACAAATCTAACACACAAGAAAGGTAAGGACAAGTAATTGCTTCCAAATGCCTCACTTCTTCACAATATACTCTTTTCTCTAATTCATGGTTCTATATCTTGGGACACTGAAAACAGAAAACAATTTTCAATACACAACATAGTCAAAAAAGAAATCTTTCAAGAAAAGAAAAGATACACACAAATTTCTTAACCCCAGATGCTTATGAGTATCTCAAATCCCTTAAGGATCACAATAAAAACCTCTCTGTATAAATTCTAGTTGTTCTTTGACTTTGTTAAATGTTTACTAAGCACCAGAGTTCATTCCCCAGAGTAGGTTCAATCATTCTCAGCTAATCCTTGTTGGTGTTATTTTAAAATCTGGAGCTGAAAATCTTTTTCAGGTACTGTTAAGAAAAGACATGTGAACGAGATATAGCTGCTTGAATGTTACAGTCAAGATTATGTTTCCTAAGGTTGATTAAAAATCACTTCCTAGCAAACACTAACTTACCAAGTCTTATTTCTAATAAGGTATACTACACTGTACAATTAAATCACTCTTAACTAAGAATCACTGCCTTTTAAAAAAAAAGTTATACATTGTCCAGCACACACATGTGTCACATACACACAAGGGTATTATTGGTGGTATCAACTGGATACATGCTACCTTGATTAAATGTTTGCTTTCAACCTTGTAAACAGCAAACTTCGGTCACTTATGCAAAATAATCATTCCATCAAGACTCACTAATGGCAAGGCCTTTTCTTCTTCTCCATCTGTAATTATTCCCTTTCTTCTTGGGATCCCCTACCCTCCCTCTTTAGAGAAGCACCTGCCACAACATCCTGAGAGCAGAATGTAGTGCTCTTGTGAAAGCGGAATGAGAACTCGGAGGTACTCACAGGAATACTGAGCAGGGCCTGAGAGCTCCATGAACGCCGATGACAGAGCATGCCACTTCAAACAGATAAAACTGCATTAGTGCTTTTAAATTTGTCCTTGGGAATACGCTCATCTGAAACAATGATTGTGGAGACGGATCAGATGAATGCTGCTTTCAGAACTAAATGAATGCTCTAAGAGAACAGCTCTGAGAGGAATATATTTGAAGAGTCTGCAGAGTAATTTCATGGAAAACAAATTGGGTGTCCAGCTTATTTGAAAAAAAAAAGATGGGAGAAGAGAAAGAAAAGAAGAAGGAAATATTTTAAAAGTTCTTTGTATGTGCCACAAATATTGTACCTACACTATATGTTTTATGCATGAGTTTGCTATCTGACAGAGAAGTATTGATCATAGACATTCCATATCAAAGATGCATTCCCAAATTGAAAATCCCAATTCAAGAAGCTTGCACAGTTCAAATATTTTTCTCATTTATTTTGTAACTGCACAGGCTTTATTCCAATACTAAAACCATATTATAATTAAAAATTCATACAAGCAACTATTAAGAATTTATGATATATTCATTAAACTTGTAAAAAACACACTCCGAACATCAGCTATCCTGTGAATGGTAGTCTCTGAATGGGTTATTTCCCCCATATATGTAAGACCTCAATGAACAGCCAGTTGGATACTAGGAAGTTATATATCACCATTGAGACTTGGACTTGAAAGATGCAAAGATCTATTTTATCCCAGATGGGGGAACATGAACCAAGGATGATTCTTGGCTGAACAGTGGGTTGATATCATGAATGACAAAAATTTTTACTTCCATGCCTCTTGAAATGGGAGCAGGACCTTGCAGTGAGTCTTCAGGAAAATGAAACCCTCATCTGTGGAAAGGTCTATTCCAAGTAACTACGTGGAAATGTTTTACATAAGGCTTGCATTTCAAATAACTTACGATTCCTTAGCTTTAGGCCACTGCAAAGTGTGACTTTGACCCAAGGGTATTTAGGACACTACAGCAAATGAAGATGGACCCATGCCCACCCTGTCCTCACTGTTACCTTCTTTAACAGGATGTTTATTGATAACCACTCAGGTGAAGACCAAAAGAGAAAGACTTCAAACTCGCCCATGGGTTTGTTATTTGTTACTGTGTAAAGAATGAACGCTTCATTAGTGGCAGGCAGCTGTCTCCTGCTCAGACAGTAGGAAGAAACAGTTCACAAAGCTGATGCTTCTTGGGGTGACTTGTTCAGTTTTATTTCACTTAAAGATATGCAATTTTGAAACAAGAGGATATAGCAGGAGCCAAATCTTTCATCAGTGTACATGATCTCATAAGTTAGTGAGGTCTTGCTAAAGCTTTTGAGGGAGTGACATAGCTTTCAAGGTTTCTGATTGACAATCCAAAATGCTGACTCTATGTTACAGGTAATTATTGAAAAATGAGTCCTACATCACACTAAAGAAATATGCATGTGGTCATGCAACAAATAATGTTATTTACCATAAATTTACATCGTAGCCAATGAGTTCCTATCACCGACCAGCACTGTAGCTATCATTGTGTTGGAGCTCAGTGCTTCCTTCATGTGTTTGTGGTGACGCTGATGTAAACAAACATGCGGCACTGCCAGGCATACAGAAACATGGTATGAGGCTGGAGACACAGCTCAGTGATAGAGAACTCACCCAGCACGATGGAGGCCCTGGGCTCAATTCTCAGCATGTGCACAAAACCACAATGTATAGCACATGCAGTCATGTATAATACATACTTCTTCATGATGATAATAGACGACTGTTTCACAGGTTTATCCATTTGCTATATGCATTTCATCCTCATTTTAGAATCTATTTTTACTTTTAAAAATTTCTTATAAAACTGTGTGCTGCAGCAAACAGGTAACTGCTTTCCAGTTTTCTCGATTGCATCAAGAGGTCGAGTGTAATGGCTGGCCTCTGCGACTTGGACTGTGTAGTACACTTGGTGGGGTCAGCACAGTGATAGTCCCCGCTGGCCTTCTCAGTGGGCCCAATGGAAGATTTTCATGGGCAAGGTCCTCAGGTTAAAGAATGCATGTGTGCAAGACATCAGCAACAGCAGGCAGCCTGGAGCAGAGGCAAGGACCCAAGTGCACAAGAGCACAAAAGTGCAATAGCAGCCTGCGTCTTTATTGTATAATTCATATACAGGTCGTTATCACATATTTACATTCTTGAATGGTGCTATAACCAGCACATGTGTGCTTGCCTGTGCTAAATCATGGCTATATAACTGTATCCTGCCTTGTGCCTGTGCAGGACAACCAGAGTCATATCCTCAGGTGTACTTAGATGTCCCTAAACTTCGAAGAAATCTGAGTGGTTCCCCACTGTCCCCTAACAACACTGGAATGTGACCTCTTTGTGAAGTGATACATGGATCGCATAGCTAGAATGCCTCTGACTAACATTTGGATCATGAAAGGACGATGGAATCCAGAGACTTTCCACTCCTCTTCCTCTTCTCCGAGCTCTCAGTGTCTCGCCGTTGCCCTTGGCAGCTGTTAACTTCTTTAGATGTACACGCCCAGGCCATTTTGTTGTCCTCGGTAACTGGCGCTTTCAGTCCTTCCCCCAGCCCCAGGTGCTGTTCTGTGCTGACGTCTCTCTAGCTCTTCTCATGAGCCCAAGTCTTGCTGCACTCTCATCAGCTGCCAACTGAAATGCCAACACTCAATGCGTTGTCTGACTTTCCCTCTGAACTTGGCGAAACACTTCCTGGGGTCATATCAGAGAGCACCCTTGAAGTCAAAGTGTTGGGCTTCACAGTATCTCTTTGTGCCTTTTCACTAAAACCAGCCAAAGGTTAACTATGGCTTGAAACATTCCCACCAGGAACTCACTACATCTTCATTCCATTAGAAAGAAATGGAAATAACTTGGCCTTTGGGCTGACAAGACATACAGATTAGAGATGATTTAGCTTTGATAACTAGTAACTGTGCCCCCTACTGTGCCTGTACTATGACTAGTAAACTCTGTGAAGAATTTGAGTAGTGGAAGGGAAAAGGAAAAAGACATAGATTTCTGTATGTATACATAAGATAGCTAAGATGACTATACTAATTCTATTAGTTCTTGGAAAAGAACAGTTAATACTCATATGATTAGATCAATTTTGCATGTCTATATCTAGTAATCTAAGCAACCCTTTGAAGATAACAATCTGCAATATTACAACCATTATTAAATTCCTATCATCTTATTTTGAAAACCTACACTCTTATTGTTTTGGGTTTGTTGTTGTTGTTTGTCTCTTTTGTCTTTTGTTTTTCTATTCTGTCTTTTTTTCTCTTAAATAAAAAAAAGAATTTCTGATTAGTTTTAGAGTGAGTTCAATTTTTTTCTACTAGCTGACATTTTCTGAATTATTTTATAATGAACAATTAGGAGTTTATAGGAATTAAGGACTGATACTTCATATATATCTATAGTATTCTTAAGGTCAATACTTTATGTATGATATTTTATGCTTAGCATTTATGCAATTTTGCTTTTAACTGTAATAATTCAAGTGCATAAAATAAAGAAAATGTCCAGGAGTAAAATTTTTGAATAACACTTTTAGCCATTTATGTTCTCATGCTGTATTTAATTAAACAATACTTTAGCTAAAGCTTTCCAAATGTGGACTAGGAGTTCACTATGTAGCTTTCTGAGTACCAGTAGCAGGTGAGTATTTTTGAGCATACCATTAAAATATTTCTTCTTGAGATTGCCTGCTGTCCTGCCTAAAATGGGTATATAATAATAAAAACATATATTGATTTCTTCGGGGAAACTGATTTTTGTTATTAACTGGTTTGGGGCAATCTGCAAAATGCTAGAACCAGTTTAACGCAGAGTAGGCAAATGCAAGATATTAGAGTACATTTTCCTTTATTGGGTTAATATACAGCTCAAGAAAATTAAGGCTGACTTTCATAATGTATCACATTAATTCTGAAGGATAAACTGTCAAGCTAGGTAACTTCCATAATTATCACTAAAATATTATTTGGGATGTAAATTTATAATAAGGCATTGATACTGTAAAAAGTAAATTATTTTCTTCACTTCAATTATTATAATAGCAATTTTAATCACTCACACTATCAACGGGCAATTATAGCCTAAATTATAATATTTGCTTTTCTATATTTATCGGAGGAACTGATCTCATAATTTTTCATGACTGAATGGTGTCAAGGAAACATTTAGAATAATAGTAAACAGACACACATGAAAGGGACAGTATTTTCTTAGTACCAATTTTACATCTCCCTGTAAAGCTATTAAAAATGTTTTATATTTTCACTAGAAAAAAATCTGCTCTAACACATTTATTTTACTTTACATAAGCAAAGTTTTTTATTAGTCTGTTTTTTAATGCTAGTCTCTGCACACTTTTGGATGGAAAATATATAGACAGAAATAAGTAGCAAATACAGACATTCCCTGATGAATGACAATTTTGTTCCTATGATTAAGTCATTAGATGAATTGGTTGCTAAATAAGGAACTGGATAAAGTGTATATAGTACAATATTCAGAACAAAGGACTGGTCACGGGAACTCCAGCTTGATGACTTTGCTTTCTCTGCACAACTCTTACACGCAGGGCTGTGATGTCCACCAGAGCACGAAGCTACAGTGCTGCGCTGTGCAGTGCCGTCGGCGGGAATCACAGCTCTGTGCTGCAGAAGCAGCCACCTTACCGCCCCCGCCGCTCGCACGCCCGCTGCATCCTGAGTCCCGGTGTGGGCGGGAAGCCTGAGCCGCACGCCTCAGGCGAAGTCAGAACTGCCATTTGACGGAGTGTTTTTTAAACAAGGAATATTTACAGTATTCCTAAACCATCACAAAGAATCCAGTATTTTGTTTTTTATTTCTAAAAATTTTTGTTTGATTGGTATGAATATGTGCAAACTTGGCTAGACTACAGTACCCAGCTACCAATCAACTACTAATCTAGGTGACACTAAAGATATTTTGATGCTAAAATTTAAAATCAGTTGACTTCAAAGATTACTCTTGATAATGTCCATGGGGCTTTATGCAGTCACTTGAAAGCCTTAAGAAAAGTTAAAGGAAAAAAAAAAAAAAAAACTCAAACAGTAGACTGAAAATTCAGAATTTTAAGGACATGCATTCTTTTCCCTTAAATTACTCACTCAATTTCCTTGACTTTCTCCTTATTGACAGTCATTATGACTTGCAAGTTCCGTTCACCAGCAGGTTTCTTACTGCCTCAGTATCTTCTTTCTACTTGATAGTCTTCTTCTTTTCTTTTCTTTCCTTGTTTTTTTTTTTTTTTTTTTTTTTTTTTTTTTTTTTTTTTTTTTTTTTTTTTTTTTTTTTTTTTGCTTGTTTTTGTTTGTTTGTTTGTTTGTTTCCAGCACTGGGATTGTACTCAGGATCTCAAGCTTGCCAGGCAGGTGCTATGATGCTGAGCTATATCTCCAGCCCCTGATAGTCTTGCAAAAATCCAATCGTTTCAAGATAATACATTTGATCATCCTCTAAGGAGCCATGTCATCTATTACACAATATTTTTCTTTGCCATTTTTATGAATTTCAGGCCCTGTTTATCTGTTTTGAGCACCAGAGTGTCCTTAGCTTAGCCAGCCCAGGGCTGGTGCTAGTAGATAAGACACAGCCTAGAAGGGACTCTGAGTGGCCTTTTCTTTTCCAGGCTGTGTTCACAGAAATGTGCAAAAGTGTACACCCCCCATCCCATGTTCCTTGAATTCCAGTTAGTCAAGTGTTTAATGCACCATTAACATAGAGTGTATTTCAGAGACTTATAGCACTGTTTACTACTTTTCCATCTTACCCAGTAATAGAAAAGATACAACTCCTCATTGAAATCAAAGTACACTATAGTAGTAGGAGTAATGTGTTTCCCAGGTAACAACTATTCAATCTTGATGAACTTCAGACACAATTTTCCTTTATAAAATGATAGGTTTTAATAGACAGAACAATAAATAAGGTGCACCTGGCATCACAGTCTCAGGTGGAATACACAGTGGCTACAGGAAATGAATTCTTTCAGTAGTTTTCTAATTATTCATTTACAGAAGAAAAACATAATACAATTTTTATAGGTCATTTTTTTCCTATAACATTAATCAGACTAACGCCAATAGCTTTACCCATGATCACATTCTAACATTATGGTACTCATTTCTCTTCTCTTCTCTTCTCTTCTCTTCTCTTCTCTTCTCTTCTCTTCTCTTC
>RJWM01004144.1:0-15396 GCA_004363535.1 Dasyprocta punctata
AAAAAAAAATATATTGCCTTCTAGTTTAAGTCTAAATTAGCTGCTTAGTCTTTATTGTTTAATGTTTGTGTGCTGTTCTTTTGTGCTAATATTTTCTAAATAACTTTATTATTAGACACTTCCTGAAAATAACTTGAGTTTGGAAAATGGTAGATTACTGATTGAATTCTGCCACTCAATCAGCTTTATGACTTTGGACAGATTCTTGGACCTCAGTGTGCTTATCTGTAAAATGAAATTGTATCTGCCTTGCCATATAGACTTAGCACTTCTGTCCAAATTATCAGTGTCATTGTACATGTATATGAGGCAACAGTCAGTGGCTCTGTAAATAATGAGTAGTATTGAAAAAGGGATTGAATGTGCTGTTAGGGAATATGAGCTTTAGAATCAACAATTTTTAGTTCAGATGCGTTTCCTGGGTATCATCTGAAAGAGACGTGACCTTTTTAGTATCATCGCAAAACAAAAAGAAATCTGCTTTAGTTAATACAGTTAAATAATACAGTGTACCAGCTGATTACTACCTGACCTGTGTTGACCAGTGTTGGTTCCCTCTTCTTTTCCCTCTTCTTTGTGACTTGTTGGTCGTTTGTGTGAATGAATGTTATATTGCTATAAGCTGGAGTCTGCTTTGTAAAATAAGTTAGAATAATTGAAATACAGACTGGCGTTTTTCTTCAGAAGCTGCAGCTATCTGTCATTTGCTTATTTGACTTTTAAATACAGGAAGTTGCTTACTGGTGAACCGGTAAAGAAATGCTGTTTGGGGCATTAGATAAATACTAGCTCTGAGTTATGCTTCATTAAGATATACTCCCAAGTTTTTCACGACCAGAGGGGTTCTTAACTGTGGTTCACTTTGAGATCTGTTTAGTAACAACTTTTGCGTTTTCTTTCTCTAAGATATAAAGAAGGAAAGAAAACAATAACAAGCAACTGTCTTAAATTATTAACTTATAGTTAGACTGTATCTTTTATAAATGTTATATAATTTATGCATCATGTAGTGTTTTTAGGATTTGTGTTCAAATTGAAACTTAGCTCCTCAGTGATTTATCTGTAAGTAGTTGGTTTGGGTGTTTGTTTGTTTGTTTGTTTTTGAGACAGGGTTTTGTGATATAATCCTGGCTGGCATTGGACTCACTGCATAGCCCAGACTGCCCTCAAACTCACAGCATTCCTCCTGCCTCAGCCTCCCAAGAGCTGGGATTGCAGGCATGTGCCACCATCCCTAGCTATTTAGCTTCCAAGATTATTATTTACTTTTCACAGCATTTATTCTCAAAGAGAACTTTTTATTCTCTTGGAAAATAAAATAATAATCGCCTTTTATAGCCATTACCTTCAAAAATGAATTCCTATATAAAATATCGTAAGTGCTTCTGTGATTTTATTTATAGAAAATTCTGCCTTTTCTACAATTGTCGTCATTGGTATCTGTCATCCCATTGTGTCTGTAGTTTTGAAAAACTGAAAATTGTGAATTTTGGGATTATGCTGCCAAATAGGGCTATTTACTCTGGGAGGCCAGCCATTTAGACTAGCTGCTTACTAGTATCTAGTCAGTATCTGAAGGGGTCTATATATGAAATATTACGTTAATAGGAAAAAAATGGAAATGGGATGCATGAAAGATTTATAATTGCTCAGGAATCCCTGAAGTATAATTCAAAATATTTTTAGAAGTCCCAGGGGAGTACATGTTTGTGAGTAAACTAAAGAAAAATAAGCTACATACAAGTTTCTTAATGTCAAGATACTATCTTTATAACCATCCTTGGGCTCTGTGTCTTGTTTAGATTTGGGGGAAGAAGTGTTAAATGCGTGATAAACCTGATGCTTGTTGCGGGATTTGTTAATTCGGTGTTGGCCTTTTTTATGACAAACTGTTTTATTTGTGACTAAATGAGCAAACTGAACTCTTACTATGAACACTGAACATGGTATCTCTTACTATGAGCTATGGACATTGGTATCGCAGATTATTGGAACTTTATAATAGCATTTTAGATTTCTTGCCCAATTTTACTTGTTTGTCCAGATGAGCCTTAAAATTATTAAGAATTCTACGAAATCTCAGATTTGGATTGAAAATACATGAAACATTGACAGAGTTGCAGACTGTTGACACATTCAGTCCAGGAACATGATATGTGTTGTTTCCGTTCGAATCATTTTTTTGTTTCTTTCATAAAAGTTGGGGGTTTATGTTGTTGTTGTTGTTGTTGTTTTCTTTTCTGGTACTGGAGATTTAACTCACAACCTCATGCTTGCCAGGCAGGTGCTGTGCCACTGAGCTATATCCCTGGCCTCTTCATAAAGTTTTATAATTTTTTTTGTTACGAGTTTTACAAATTTCTTAAAAGATTTTGCCTATAACTTCATAATTATTTTCTATTTTATTTTAAATATGATCTTTTTCTATTGTGTTTTCTAAGTAATGATACAGATAGATAGGGAAGTTCATGATTTTTACTTAATTGCCAAATTGTTAAAACTTAGTTCTAAAAGTTTGTTTTTCTCTTAGTAAATAGATTGCACATATCTTTGTAGAACAAGGAGTTGACCTCTGAATTTACCTTTTTTTAACTTTTTTCTTTTAAGCTGTTTTCACTTATGGATATGAAACCTCCAATTTCCAGAGCCAAGATGATTCTCATCACTAAAGCTGCTATTAAAGCTATTAAGGTAAGAATAAAATAAATACATTTAATGTAGAAATGTTTTTGTAATTTTGAAAATGTTACTTAATGAGATTTCTTTTTGTGAGTTTCAGGCTGAATCAAAGAGCACTAGAACACCAATCAGCTTTTGCTTAAGGTTTTTAATACTGTGCATTTATTTGCATTGTGGCATATTGTTTCAAAGAGTTTTTCTTTATCTTATTTAATCCTTGTTATAAACCAACAATTAGCTTCCCTTTCATTAAAAAAAGTTTAAGAAAACCGCTCAGGCTCCATGAAATTAAATGTCTTAACCTGGATTAAACTTTATAAACTGCGTTGCTTAGTTCTTACTCCATTGTTCTTGTCCTTTTGTATGATTGCAAGATACCTTGCTTTATAAAGGTTTATTGATTAAAAATCTAAGGAAAGGACCTTCCATGGAGGTGTTCTGATATGTTATTTAAGATTTTTTTTCTGTTGGTCATTTTGGATTACGATGGTTCATTGAATATTACCTTAATTCTTTAAACTCAGCAAATACGAAAGTTTTAAAATTTTTCTAATTATAGGAAATGTGAAGTTATGTAATTATGTAAATTTGCAGTAATTGTCTTTTAATTCTTTTCAGCTTTATAAGCATGTAGTTCAAATAGTAGAAAAATTCATCAAAAAGGTAACTACTTTATTACTACCTCATTTTATTTAATGCGTATTTGTGAATTATAATTTGAATGCTTTCTTCTAAAGGCACTCTAGAGAAAAAGTAGTCATTGGATGTTCTTTTTAATCACTAAAAGTTTAAAAAACTACCAGTACCATTGATTGAGCATTTACTGAGTTTGGCATTCTACTAATGTGGTGTATCATAACAGTTATCTTATCTTTGAGCTAGAGCTTTTCCATAAGTTCTCCTCTGTCCTTCATCTACTCTGTTGACATTTTAACTTGCTTTGAGTACTTCAAATAAAACTACTTTTGAAAAAGTTTTCCCAGTGTTTCTCTATCCCCACCAGAATTAAACCAGTTTTTAGTTCTGCAACTATTATCATCTAACTTGTATGACTAGCATGTCTGTCAGTAGAAGACTGGGAAGACAATCTCATATATCTTTGTCTTATACCCTCCACCTAGCCTAGAGCTGTGCCATGGAGTACATACTAATGCATGTTTGTGTCAAAGTATTAAAATATAAGTAAGCCAGGCATGGTGGTGCATATCTGTAATCCCAGCACTCTGGAAGGCTGAGGCAGGAGGATCACAAGTTGGAGCCCGGACAGGGAAACTTAGTGAGACCCCATCTCAAAGTTTAAAAATGGGCTGGGCATGTAGCTCAGCACAAAAGCCCTGGCTTCGGTCCCCGTACCACCAAAAAGTAAGATTTTCACGATGATTTACTCAGCCAGTTCCTTTTAGCAGGATAGTTAGATATTTCTTGTTACTTTTTAGAGAAAATGCTCTGAGAGCTAACTTTATGGGGGAAAAATAAGTGCATCAGAGCGATGCTATTCGCCTTAGCATCAATTCCTAGATGGAGAATTGTTGGGACACATAAGGCTTCGCCTGTATTGCCAAATCATTTATATCTGGAAGGAATTTGGAGGGATGGGGGGAAAGGGAAGAAGAAATAAATACAGACTAAGATGCAGTATGTATATGTACCAACACCAGCAGTGATGGTATTCATTGTGTATCATAGACATGTACTACCAAAAAGAGAAACACGAAAGAAAGGGTTATACCTTTTTCTAGTACAACCAGAATATATGTAACTGCCTGCTTGTCTATTTTTTTATCTTTGTCAACACCCAGAATGTCGACATAGTTGAAATTCATACATTATTCGCATTTTTTTAAAAAATTTTTTTTAAGAGGCAAAACTTGTTGAGCCAGAGTAGAGACTATGTATCCTAAGTGAATTTGTATGATGATGGCATGGGGATTGATGATGTCAGTTCTGAGTAATTGTGGCAGGGGAGGTAGAGGGATCAAATAAGCCTAAACTCTTAGGCATCTGAAGTGTCAGTGAATGGTGGTTCTCTATACATTTGTGAGAAGTTTGAAAAGTTAGCCAGTTAGATGAACAGCTGAGTAGTTTGTAAACAGTCACTGGATGGCTATAAAAGTAATACAAATAGGAAATTTATGGATGTCAAATTGTGCTTTTGCTTGTCTTGTATTGACTTTATGTCTTTATCCTTGCAGTGTAAACCAGAATACAAGGTCCCAGGATTGTATGTAATTGACTCAATTGTGCGACAGTCTCGTCATCAGTTTGGAACTGATAAAGATGTTTTTGGGCCAAGATTCTCTAAAAACATAACCGCCACATTCCAATATTTGTATCTTTGTCCATCTGAAGATAAGGTATTGTTACTTTTTAAAAAGTTGTATTCTGTTGGTTTTGGTTTTATTTAAATGTACATTTATTTAAATGTATATTAGACACATGAAGCCTACTTACTAGATAAGATAGCCACATAGCACGGTCGCTGGGAGTTTGCTATAAAAAACCCAGTCTTCTCTGCAGCGGTCATTTCTTACTTGTTTTCTTGTAACATCCTTCAGGAATGTTGTACTATTATAATATGAAAGGAATCAAATTTATAAACTCAGAGTAGAATAGTGATTACTAGGAGGAGAGGGAAATGGGAAGTTGCTAATCAATAAATAGGTCTGAAGGTCTGACTATGCAAGATGAGCAAGTTCTAAAGATCTCCTGAACAGCATGGTACCTGTAGTCAGCAATCCTGGATTGTACACTTAAAAATTTGTGAAGAAAGTTAATCTTAGGCTAGGGGTATAGATCAGTGGCTCAGCACCTGCCTGGCAAGTGTGAGGTCGTGATTTCAATTTCCAGTACCAAAAAAAAAAAAAAAAAACAGTGAATCTTATTTAAGTGTTCTTACTCTAAAAAAATAAACTTTAAAAAATACGTTAAACATCTTTAAAGAAACTATGTTGGAAACTTGTGCTTCTATGGTTGAGTAATGAGGAAATTTTGTAGTAGAGAAAGATAGTGTTCTTCTCAGATTGCTGCTTATTCCACAAGAAAGGGCCAATAACTAATGTTCTTCCCCAGCGTACAGTGATGCTGGAATTAGAAGTGGCATTAATGAGTAGACGAGCAGTAGTAGCAAACCTGTGGTTCACATGCCACAGTGGGCTGTTCATGTTACTGAGAGCTGTAAAACCTTTGTCATCATGTCTGTAGTGTTTACTTCTTCACATATGGAGCTGATTTTACAGTGTAGTGTGGAAAGATAGAAGAGCATTACAGATTACTATGTGGACTCTAAGTGGATGAATTACACTGCTGTACATAGTAATGAAGGATGGGAACATTTATAATAAACAGCATACAAATGTGAGTGTTATAGGTTCTCTGCTTATATTCTTAAAGGAATGCTCTTGGGGGAAAAAAATTCTTTGAGTAGGAGTTAGAAGTTTTACTCATCAATGGCACATGTTCTCTGGGTCTCCATCAGATTTATTTCAACACAAAACAACTAACTTCTCAGGCCAGTTTCCTAAATGTTTTAACTGCTAAATCATCCCAAATAAATTCGTCTTCACTTCTTTTACTTCTCTTGAAATAACTTACTTTCCATGACGGAGTACCTTTGTAACTGTAAATAAAATGTACTGAAAGCACCAGCTAATACATTTGTTTTTATTCCCTGGATCTGTGTTTCCTGTCACTGGTCCTGAGTCTAAATTATGCCCACTAAAGTAGCCTGATTAGAGTAGTTTGACCAGGTTATAATTCTGATGGAATTCTTTGTTTTTGAAACACTTAGTATAAAAATGTTAGCAGGATGGCATCTCTTTGTAAAATAAGGAGTATTATAAATTATGAAAACATGTATTGAGTTTTGTTTTGTTTTGTTTTGTTTTTTTGCATTTAACAGAGTAAAATAGTTCGTGTGCTGAACCTGTGGCAAAAAAATGGAGTGTTCAAAATTGAAATTATTCAACCTCTTTTGGACATGGCAGCAGGAACCAGCAATGCCGCCCCATTAGCAGAAAATGTCACCAATAATGAAGGTACAGTCAAGTCTGTCTGTGAGCTTAGATATTGGTACAAGTTTTATACATCGAGAGTTTTTCATTTGTGTATTTTAGTGGAAAGTTGAGTTTCCTTTGAGGACTGAACAGTTTTTCTTTCTGCAGTTCTTATTTTCTAGTATATATCTGATCTTTCTATAACTTGTTTTGATATAAACCCTAGAAACCACAATCTGTATAAACTTAGTGGAATTTTAGTTTAGCAAAGAAGCTTAAAGGAGTTTTAAAAGAGAATTCTATTCAATAACATTTTCATAGGCCTTAATTAATGCCCTTTTCTTTTTTAGGCTCACCTCCACCTCCAGTAAAAATTTCTTCTGAACCTCCACAAGCCACTCCCAACTCCATACCTACTGTACCACAGTTGCCTAGCTCTGATGCTTTTGCTGCTGTGGCTCAACTGTTTCAGACAACTCAAGGTCAACAGGTAAGCTACCTTCTCAAGGACTGAATTGTTTGCAGAGTTAGGTACTGTTGTCAGTTCTTATTTTCCATTCTTATTCATAAGCACATTGAAGGGAGAAAGAATGCCTGCTTTTCAACTAGAAAAGCTTTCAGTGGGGAAGCAGTGACAGAGATAATAAATAAAATGTGAAACTGAAAATCTAGGGAACAATCATGCCTGTGTGAAGAGAACTTCAGAACTGCCAAGGGCCTGGTGCTGTTCACATTTCTAGCATTTGTAAATGATTGCAAAATTATTTGGGTTAGAAATAATTCTGTCGTATTACTAGAAAACGTACTTTGATCACACTCAGTGTATTTTCTCTTTGACCATCATTTTATATCTTTGGGAGTGTCAGCATACATTTTTAACTTTAAGCGATACACCCTGTACCTGATATATTCATTCACAAACTTTAACCTATTAGTAAAAGGTCGATTTTTTTTTTCCAGTTTTCTTAATGCCTATGCAATTTTTGGTCACCTTTAAGGTTTTTTTCAGTAGATTAATTTTGATACTATGGTTACTTTGTTGTGGTTTATCAGTTTTCCCGTTCTTTAAGCTTCAGCAGATCCTTCAGACCTTTCAACAACCTCCAAAACCACAGTCTCCCGCCCTTGACAATGCTGTGATGGCTCAGGTTCAGGCTATCACAGCTCAGTTAAAGACAGCTCCTACACAACCACCTGAACAAAAAGCTGCTTTCCCCCCACCTGAACAAAAAACTGCATTTGACAAGGTACGCTTCTCTCACATCACCCACCTCATTGTCTGTATCACTCCACTTGGCTCGTGGGAGTTCCCTTCTGTGCTCCTCTGTGGATTGTTTGCTCTGTTCATGGTCTGAGGGATCCTCTTCTGCACCAAAACATTGATTATTTTTACTGGTCATAAATGTTATATGTGCTCATTACAAAAACTTTCAGTAATGATGGAAAATGAACAATCAAGTTTTTCATTAACTCCCATATGTAGTAGCTAATACTGTGACATTTTGGGATAGATCTTTTTAAAATTCATTGCCTGTAGAGATATGTTTTTCTTTGATGTAATATTCATCTGTATGTTTTGATCGTAATCTTGTTTGGTTGTTTTTGTTGCTGTTAATGGATAAAGATCTATTTTATTAAATACTTGCAATGTAATACTCTATTACATGGGCACATGGTTAGCCATTCTCCTACTAACAGACATTCAAGTTGCTTTCCATTTTTTGCTGTTAGAAACTTTAGTTACCATATCTATTGTGGAAGGGTTTGGATTGGTTCATTGCATTTCAGTGGCTCTGCTGGGCATTAGGGTTCTTAGGCATGTTTAAGCAGCTGCCACTAAGGGTGTGGGCATGCTAAAGATGCACAGCTTCCTATATGGAATTTCAACCCTCACAGCTCCACTTCAGTCTGTTGTTTGTTTTAATTGGGTTTATGGCTGTATAAGGTTTCATTTCTCAAGTTTCACTGCAAAAAATAACAGAACTTGAAAATCAGAGAACTAAATGACAAATTTGGTATCATCATCTCTAAAGTTTCTGTTGCTTCCCAACATTCTAATTGTAAGAACTGCCAGGCATGGTGGCACACACTTGTAATTCCAGCACTTGTGAGGCTGAGGCAGGAGGATTGCTTGCGAGTTTGAGGTCAGTTCAAGGTCATGCTGAACTACGTACTGAAACCCTATCTCAAAAAGACAAAAAAAAAATAATAATTATAAGGACTTTATTGCTAGTAGTTCAAATTAAAAATCCATATGGTAAATACTGGTTTTCTTTATAGCTTGGTAAGTTATGACTAATGATGAAAAGATGGGAATTTTTTAATATATGTATAGCAGGGAACACTAAGCTACATTCCCAACCCTTCTTTATTTTGAGGCAGGATCTTGGCTATGTTGCCCAAACTGATAATCCTTCTGTCTCTGCCTCCTGAGTAGCTAGGGTTATAAGAAGACAGTACCATGCCTAACTGTTGGACAGATTTTGAGTAAAATAGGAATACTTTCTTGTATCGAAAAGCAAATAATACAGGAAGTTAGAAAGGAAAAGTGGGAAGAGTTCACACTACTGTGAACAGATTTGTTGGTGTCTATTCTTTCACACCTGTTTCTGAGAATAAGCAAACATAAATTTTTTATATGGTTAGTTTTGTTCTGTGTTTTGACTTGGAAATGTGCCACACCTATACTTACAATAATTCTGTATACTCTTCTAACAGTTCTGTATTTTTGTCTTTTATGTTTGTTTTTTAATCCCTCTGGAGTATAAGTTTGATTCAGTATAGTTGTCTTTACAGTTTGGAAGATAGCTTTACTCTGTTCTCCTTTAGTATTTTTTCTTTTGTTAGACTGATACATTTATTTCTAATGCATCATGACAGTTAAAATAACGCGCACGCTCGTGTGTGTGTGTGTTCCAGTGCTGGGGATGGAACCTAGGGCCTAGTGCATGCTAGGAAAACACTCTTATCACTGAGCTATACTTCCAGCACACACATACTGCATTTTATTTCCACATGCTCCTCTTAAGTCTTTCAGACTTTCTCTGGCTATTCATGATCATGTGTATGGTGGTTCTTCAGAGAAACAGAATCAGTGATTGTATCAGTTGGTTGATCGATGGAAGGATTAGTTCATACAGTTGGGAGACCAGCAAATTTGAAATTGGTTGGGCAGGTCAGCAGTCTGGAAATTCAGAAGAGTTAACATTGTCGGCCTGAGTCTGAATTCCACAGAGAAGCAGACTGGGTAACTCAGGTGGTGGTACCATGTTATAGGTTGGTTTGTTTGTTTCTGAGATGGGACCTCCCTGTGTATGTAGTTCATACTGGCCTCCGTGAACTTACTACAGAGCCCTGTCTGGCCTGGAACTCACCACCACATCCTCCTGAGTGAGTGCTGGCTGTGATGAGCCTCTGTAACTGGCCCCAGGCTTTCATTTAGAGGCAGGGTCTGACTGGAACTTCTAATCCTTATTTTTATTTGCTCAGTCTTTCAGAGTGCCCGATTTCTGTTCTGGTTGTGGGCCATCATGCCTGGCTACCTCTGATCCCTTTATGCAAGGAGATCAGCATACCGAGTGGGCCAGGACCCCGGATGGTGGTGGGGGAGAAAGCGTTCTGGAGGTTGCATGGCACCAGAGGGGAAGGAAGTGTGGTGGATTTCATCCTGGAATGAGGGGCCTCGCTGGTGCTCTCTTGGATGATAACAAAGCAAGTCATGGCTGCTTTTTGCCTTGCCCTTGTCAGGGGTCTTCTTGTTTAAGTGGTAATTACTATTTTCTGTTAACAATATGGAATCATAACAATACAAAAAAAAGTTTTGGGAGTCAGTGTCTCCATCATATCCCCATACTTGTCACATTCTGGGATTACTGGCAGGCCCACATGCACCACCACACCCTGCTGAGAAATTCTTTTGAGAGCTTATATTGGATATTTTTTTTTTGAGTTTTACATTTTCCTTGTCAAAAAAGGAAGGAAAATTGCCCTTAGTGGGCAAACAGTTGTGTTGTGTGTTTTGTTCTGTTTTTGTTTTAGGAGGGAGACAGGGAAGGGGGAGGAGGGAGGAAGGAAGAACGCAAGCAGAGTGCGAGAGAGCAACTTGCTGTGTAGTCCAGGGCACTCTTCCCCCAATATCTGCTCAGGCAGGTCCCTCAGCCTCCACATTGCCCCCAGGCGATGTTTCTCTTGGCCCTGGCTGGCAGTGATAATCCTGTTCTGTCCCTTGCACTCTCCCATGTCTGAGGAGCACTAACCTCTGTACTTAAAGGTGGTAAAGATACTAAGTTCCGTGTACATTTTGCTACATGCTAGGTAGGTAGAGGCTTCTTCACTTGGCTACACTTCAGCCCTATGTCCCATGTTATAGTCTCGAGGAGAATTTCTCACAGACACCTGTTTTCTTATTCATAAGGCCTTCACTTGATTAGTTGAGGCTCACTCATTAGAGAGGATATCAGCTTTACTCAAAGCCTACTGATTTAAATCATTGTTTCGTCTCAAAAAAAAACTTCATTGCAGCATCTGGATTAGAGTTTGATCTAATAATTCATCACCGTAGAACCTTCCCAAGTTAACACATAAAATTAACTATCACAGTGTATTTGTGTAAGTGAACTTTCTGATAAATGTTCGCATTTCTTTGAATTTATGGGTTAATTTGGGAAGTACTAAAAACTTACAGACTCTTCATTTACCAAAACTTTGTAATTTTCTTTATATAGATCTCACATTTTTTTCCTAATTATTTGGTTATGTTTTGTAACACTTTCCATTTGATTGAGAGTGTTACAGGAAAAAACTTGCATTTTATTTTGTCTTGTGAATGGTTACAGTAATAAGTACTAATTTTCTACTTGGTTGTCATGAATTTTCTAGTTAGCTTTCCATAGTGTACTGATGGCTATGACTTGCAGAAAAATACTGAGTAAAAGCCCATAATAGTGGGTGCTCTCTGTTTTGTTAATTTGAATTGTAATTCCTCTTTTTTTTTTTTTTTTTTTTTGCCTTAAGTGGATTGACTAGTGTTTCTGAGTTCTGTGAAGTTTACAAAAAAGAATTTCATTCTTTTTTACTTGGCCAAAAAGATTTATTTTTATTCTAGTAACTTGGCTTACTAGCTTATCTATTTCAGCTTCTTCATAGAGATTCAGTTTCCTCAAAAACATTGAAAATTTATTTTTTTTTATAGACTTTAGTTTTTTAAGCATTTCAAGTCTTGCAGAGCAATAGGTATGGATCACAAAATGTTAAATACCCTATCTATGGCAAGTTTTTCTTTTTTTTAAACTTAGAACAAAGTTTTAATTTTGGCTCCTGTTACTGAGTGACTATTCTGTTGAATTACTTAAATGTTCAGGGTTCAGCCGGGCGTGGTGGCGCACGCCTTTAATCCCAGCACTCGGGAGGCTGAGGTAGGCGGAGCGTTGTGGGTTTGAGGCCGGCTTCGGCTACAACGCGAGCGCAAGACCAGCCTGAGCTACATAGTGCGACCCTGCCTCAAAAAACCAGGGCCGGGAGTTTGGCTCAGTGCCTTAAGTGCCTGCCCTGGCAGGCGCAAGGTTGTGAGTTCAATCCCTGGTGCCACAAAAAAAAAAAAAAAAAAAAATGTTCAGGGTTCATCACTGTAAAATGATGGTAGTAACTATTTCATTGCTACCATGGAGGTTTATATAAGTTAATAGAATCGTAAGGTTCCTAGACTGTGTTTGTGTTTAGAAAATATTAAGTGTTCATGTATAAGAACTTTAATTACCTGACCTAGAGTTAAGAGCCAGGTCTGTCTGTCCCAGAACAACTCTACGCTTGGTTTGGTCTTAATACTGTATTTGTTGTCCAAGTAGAGGCCTTCCCTTCCTAATTTAGAAATTTGTTGTTCAGTAAAGTAGAACTTGAGTCTCTAGACAGAACTGCCACAGAGCAGCATCAGTTTAGGAATTTGATGTAAAAATCCATGAGTAGAAAACCGGCCATGGTGGCACACTCCTGTAATCCCAGCACGCAGGAGACTGAGGCAGGAGAACCGTTGCAAGTTCGAGACCAACCTGGGCTACAAAGTGAGCCCAAGGCCAGCCTGAACTGCATAGTGAGACCCTGTCTCAAAAAGACACGCCTCCCCCAACAAAAAAAAATCCATGAGTAGAATGGGCCAGTTTGAAAACAGTTTGCTTTTTGGTGGCCAGATACTGTGGGCTTTGAAGTACAGTAAACCAGTGTCCACACCCTGATTCTGATGCTGCCATTTACTGACTGTACAGCTGAGTTATATTTCTTAATAATCGAAGCCTTTATTTAAATTCCCTGTGTATAAAAAGATAAAAACTAGATCTACATTGGTAGGTTCTTGTGATGAAGTATTTTTGTAATCTATGGAAACAGCATATGTTCAGTATGTTACCTTCTTTTCTAAAGATGTCTTATCTTTACACCCTCAAATCCAGGGGTGTAAACTATTCCCACCACCCTTTTCTTTGGAGACAGGATCTTAAAATTGCCCTGGTGGGATTTGAACTTCCAGACCTCATGCCTCAACTTTCCTCAGTGCTGGGATTACAGGCATGCACCAGTATGCCTGGCTTAAATTGCTATTCGAGACATAGGACCTCATGAAGTATACTTTTTTTAGTATAATTGTTTAAACTTTTTAGTCTCCCTTTACACATTATCTTAACATTCATATTACAAGGCATTCCATTCACACGTATTACAGCTTGATAAAAAGTTAACGCCATACCATCTAAGTTTATACTAGATTTAGTCACTTTAATCATTAAAATGAAAGTAATGAAAACTATCAAAATTCTCTTAAAACAATAAAGGTCTGAGGCACTCTGGGAAAGATACTCTTTTATAAGTATAGTGTGTCAGTGGTACCAAATTACAAGCAAATCTTTAGTTACCCCCCCTTTTTTTTTAAATGAAAATTTCTAGTAATCTGATGTAAGCTTTAAACTTTTGAGAAAGAACGTAGTGAACGAGTGGTGAAATTTCTTTGTGCCCCTGTCTTGTGCCATTCTCTTTTTTATGTTAGTATATTGTGCAAGCATATGGACATTTTTCTCTATGCATTTATAGTGATTATGTAAGGTAGTCTTATGTTTTGCAGTTGACTGAAACTATACACTGTATGTGCAGAAAGTCTCAGAAATTTTTAATCTAAGTAAATATTTTAGAAAAACATTTATACTGCCAAGTTAATTATGAAATAAGCAGATAAAGTTATTTTTAAAAAACTATTGAGTTTATCATTGAGGAAGAAAATCAGAATAAAAAAATTACATCTTTCCCAAAATGACATTTGTGTAAAAATTATTAATGCCTTTGAACCAAGATTCTCTTGAACATGTAGGAAAATGGGACCATTCACAACAGCATGGTGTGGTTATGGGTGAAGGTAAACATCAGTTGTTTCTGTAAGTTTCTTGTTTCCTGAGTCACAGTCTGTATTTTAAAGTGGAATATTGACATTCCTATTCCAGAAGCTGCTTGATAGATTTGATTATGATGATGAGCCAGAAGCTATGGAAGAAGCAAAAAAAGAGGATGCTGCTGCCATTCTCCCTGCAGTACCTGCTGCTGCTGCTGCTACTGCTACTGCCGCAGCACCTCCTGTGCCTTCCGTGGCCACACCTGCCCCCACTGCTGCCGCCACGCCTGCTGCACCTGCTGCTGCCTCTCCTCCTCCACAAACACCATTGTGAGTTGCTTTTTAATTCCTTGACACATAAAACTGGTAGTAGTTGTAAAGCAAGTGATACTTAGCAATAAGAGCAGTTTGCAATGGAGTTGTTTTTGTAAAATTGTGTTAAGGTTTTCTTCTAAACAAAGAGGGTATCTCGTCAGCTTTAAAATGAAAAATGGCTTCTATATTGGAAGTAACACTGAGTATATAAAGTAATAGATCAGTAAACATATGATTTAGTAACATATTTACTCATGATTTCTGAACAACGTTGTTCTTGTAATGTGAATGTGGATGAGAATCTTTTTTTTTTTTTTTTTTTTTTTTTTTTTAGTGGGTTTCCTGGAGATGGCATGCAGCAGCCAACATACACACAGCATCAAAATATGGATCAATTTCAGCCTCGAATTATGGGAATGCAAGATCCCATGCATCACCAGGTATAGCCATTTTTCTCAAAGTTGAACTCTAATAGCTTCAGTACTGTTCCTTTATGTTGGTTTGCACTTTGCAGACCAGTGTTACTTAGTTGTGGGATTGGCTAACTACAATTCCAGCTTGAACAAAAGCTGTTTTAGTTGCTTTTATTTTAATTAAAACAAGGTTGCTAAACCTAGTGTGCTTGTACTGTATTGGATAATAAGTATTTTAGTTAAAATGATTAAGAGCATCTGCAGTTCAGAACTGTAGATTACAGTTTCGTATAAAGAAACTCACTCATTTAACTTTTTCCTTTGCACAAGCCCTTTTTTCTGTGTGTTGTATGATTAGATATTTTAAAGGACTTTAAACCCAGTGTTTGGGAATATAGTTTGAAATCTGTAATAAAATGAGCATATACATAGCACACTGAAGAGTTGCAGGAAGTTAGAGATTTGTTTCTGTAAATCCTCTTAATTGAGTTTTTAAAACTAGGCTGTGCATCTTAAGTTATTAGGGCAGGACAGGCATTTAAAAAAAACAGCCTAGCCCTTCATTGGTATCATCAGTTAAAGAACTGACTTGACTTTGCTTTTTTTAATTTTACAGTGTAGTGATTCTCTT